>JAODAC010000016.1:1326296-1353573 GCA_027575185.1 Mimaenictus wilsoni | reverse complement strand
GCCCACCCCGGGGACTCGAACCCCGTCCGCCTGCGTGGTAAGCCGAAGCACTACCAACTGTGCTGCCCAGGTGGGCCTTGTTTAGGTATTTTATGGATATTAACAATAATAATGTAAATTCACAATATCAATGTAAATTTTAAATATAATTAATAATTAAATTAAAACTTGAAGCTATCGAAGCAATAAATTTAAATCTTTACGAGTTAGATATCCGTTTAAATAGCAGTTTTAGAGGGCCAGTAAAAACTAGAGAAAACGCAATAAAATAGTGATTGCATTGTTGGATAGAGACGATACTGTACGGAAATACGTTCGGCGATATTGTTTTTGCTTTTGCTGGGATTTGCACCCCGGTGGGACGTCCGCTTTCAGATGTTGTGTGTCGTTCGGTACGACGCAATGGCGACGCCGACGATGGTGGTGACTTTGAGCCAGGACATTTTACGGCCGTTTACCCATTCAGAAAGTGAAAAAACAGCTGGTAAACAAATACACACGATTCATATTTAGCGACAAGTGTGTGTGGATATTTATTATTTATGCGTGATGCATTTTTTCCAACCCTTCATATCGACTGGGGCAGCTCCAACATGTCATATGACAAATCGCGCGTGAACAAATAAAAATATATTTAATATTCCTATCGCATGTCGCAGGTCGGTAGTTGTGAGGAACGAATATTTTTTCCATATCCGACTGGCATACACAACTAGGAATAAGTCCACTATGTTTGTGATTACACCTAATGAGACTTTTCTACACTATGCTATGAAAATCATGATGTCGTTATTAATAAACAATCCTTCGCAAATAAGGGTGGGCTTGAAGAAGCAAGAAAAACTGATCGTTTTCAACAAAGATGTGGCGATAACAATAGACGACATTTTTCGGGCATTATCAGTATACCATCAATATTCACTCATCGGGCGACAAAGACTAGCCCTTAATTATTAGGAATTGTAGAGTCAGTAATAGAAAAAGTTTTTTCTTCAAGAAGGAAAATTGAGTTTTTTCTTCCTACGACCAGGTATTTATCGAGCGCCCCGTGCGCGCCAATGTATTCTTAATAGTCATTATAATTTCTTTATTACTATCCTTGACGCTAACTACACTTAGGAAGTTGGTAAGTGCATGGCGCGTTTCTGTAAACACGAAAGAAACCTGCCAGCCTCGACGAATAGGAATCTTTTACAAACTACGACCACGGTGTACAAACGAGGGTGAAATAGAAATATTATGACAAGAACTTTTAATCACATTCATCATGAATATTTATTTGAGGAATTTCAGCGTGCATAAAACACCGGAAATGGGGTAAAAGCCGGCAATCATTTAATAATTTGTACGCGGAAAAAGTTAAATATTTTCATTCTCATGTCCTGCTGGCCACTGTTACGAGTAGTTTTATTCACTGCAGACGTTGTTAATGGCTAAATATGCAAAGTAGAAACATAAATTACGTATTCCTGCATATTTTCGATGACTTTTATAAAATCTTCGAATATGTATAGCGTGGAAAAATCTGTGCGCCTGCCTGCTTAATCTTGCATTACAACGTAATATTAAGCAGGTAAAGCAAATGCGTGCGCAACTTCCGCGCAAAATACAAATGATCTCACCAACTCCCGCAAATCCGGCCAGAAAAACGAACGCATCCGTCGTCAGTGGTATATTGTAGATTGCATTATAATCTTCTTAAAATAAGATAGCGATGGTAGATTTGCTTTTTCAGTGCGTATCAGTTAGTCATTTATATGCAGTTATTTATGCGCAGTTGTACACCAGACGATTTTCGCGTGATGACCTGCTCGTTAATAACATTCGGTGGTATTAAATCTTCGATGCGAAACTGGCGCAATGGTGTAAATTTGCTGTGTTCTCCAAGTAAGTGTGAGTTGCGAGCACTGTGTGCAAATGCGCCGGCTGCGTTTGGAAGTGTTTAATTAGCAAACTAATACGCGGCCCAGCCTACCGGTCGTGCTAACGATCGAGTTGAAGGCAGCTTTCCACGAGCCACCAATATATACGGTCAAGTCATTAGCCTGGCCTCTTCCAAGTCTCCGTTTGTATTTTTTCGCCCACGAGTGTAGACACATACGATGCGTGATGCGCTTGAGTTCGACGAGATGTTCCGTAGGGTGAGCTGGCAGTTAAGCCCTTCGTTGTGTAAGTAACCTAACCCTGACTGCCTGTGTTTACATTTAATCATCTCGGTATTTGTTTAGGCGATAGATCTCTCTATGCGTGTATGCCGGACGCGATGCAAATGAGCACGGTGGACAGTGGTTAACAGCGCGCCCAGATGGTGGTTTGCTTTAGTTGGGCGTTTCGGATATTTACTCAGCGTCGCTGTCAAATATTTCGAGTACAAAAAAAAGCTAGGAGAAAACACAGCGTGCACACGCTAATATGTCTAGCTGGCGTGTTGCAGGGGTGGACACAGCTCGTAATTAATTACAGACAGTTTTAACCACATTTTTTCGACCGCAACGAGCCGTAATTAAAACGACATTCTTTACGTTAAATTATATATTAATTGACCTCGAAATCTTCAACAGCAATTATTTACTAATCTTGTTGTTGGTGTTTGCTTGAGGTCTTGCCATCGTGAAATCATTTCCTAAATGACGTTTTTCCGTTCAAATACAAGCTGGAAATAAAGAAATTACAAGGTCTATTAAAAATACATCGAGCGTGTATTACTCGTGCTTTATTCCACCTTTCGAAGAGAAGTTGAAAGACTGGAAAGCCATTACCAGGCATAGCTTACAGGAACTTAATGGGGAATAGTAGGAAAAAATGGATGGAAAAAGACTCGCTCAACTTACGTGCATTTTTCTCCGTCGCGCGCGCACTAAATATTTCAGATGCTAAATGAAAATGTCCTAGATAATATTGAATAAAATATGTTCAGCTTTATGCTCGGTCTCGTATTGACAAAGCAGACGCAGTCTGCATGAATTATTTGCGATACATTTCCATTATTGATGAACGTTGATGTCGTAATAAGAATACGGATATTGAAAGAGGAAACGCTGCGTCGCGCTGGGCTGCATATTGCAGTCGGTGTGCATGGTGTGTTTGTGTTGAAAATGTTGGATTTGCCTCGATAAACTGCAGAAAAAATTTATGGAGCGTAAATACACAAGAGCCGTGCAGTAGCTGCGGGGGAGTGCAATGTGTACGCAGACGCACATACTGCAACGCAAAACTCAAAAAAAGAAGTCATGGCATTCCGGCGTTTCCAGCAGCGCCTGCCGCCTCTCCACCACCACCACCACAAGCCCCAGTTGATGTTACTCAATATTTATCCACAACTAAGCGAAACTCAATCACTTAGAAAACCCAATATTTTGTTTCGATAAATCTCAAACAAATCACGTGCATTGTTCGTTGAATATTGACATAAAATAGTTTTCAATGTGGCACCTTTTTTTCTGTGGTGCCGACGCAAGTTAGTAATTTGCATGGAGATATTCATCATCATCATATGACGATATAAAATGTGATTGATGTGGACACTAGGAGAATGCATTGGTTGAAAGTCATACTACAAAATCTTAAGAAATAACGGAATACAAAAGTACTCAGTTCATTACAATAAAATATATGACTCGTGATGGTGAATCGCGTAGTGCGTAAATTTATATATACCTACCTTGGCATCAAAACACCTATCTTGACTTTGTTTGGGTGAAATTATATTTTTAAGTATTCGCGGGTCATTTGCTCGAGCCTGGTCGAAAGGCTCCGCCAGTTGTGCCCGAAGGCGGCCTTAAGCACCACGACCCTACATTCAACATTAATAATAATAGAAGAAGATAAAGGTAGTCTACGAGAGATTTGGGCGAATTTAATGTTAATGGTGATATACATTACATATTACAAATTTTTCATGAACAGAATACATTAACAGAAATTATTTAAATTTATATACTACATGTACATAAATTTTCATTCAAATCCAAGGCGGTCATTTGAGGCAGCCCTTGTCAATAATAACCCTGTAGAAAAAATCTAATGTTGGTCTGCGATAGGGCATATTGTTGCGTAGACGCTGGGGCGAGAATTATTATTATGTTCATTAATGGTATTTTCTATATTCTATATTCTCATTTGTAAATTTCTGGTTTTTGGCTATCTCCAACAATGCCACAACGCCAACGGTGAGTTGCACATAAATTTAACCACCACTGCGCTCTCTACATTAATATTCCTCAAATGGACAGATAATTAGTAAGTACCCACGGAAAGAAATTGCACATGGCCAAAGCGAGCGTGCGCAAAAACACGTTTCATAAAAACGACTAGTCGTCCAAATTTAACGACCGATAAATGAGTTTCTTGTGTCGTGTAAAAATGCGTGCCTACAAGCCTGCGCTTTGTTCGCTGGGCAAATAAAACATATCCCACCTCTCGGATGGCGTTTTGTGCGCTTTTCGATTTATGATTCATCCCAAAACAGGAACACGTTCATCTCAGTCATCGCCCGGTGTCTTTAACCCCGACGACACGACAACCTTTCATTTCGCTGGCGCAACGCGCAACTTTGTAAAAGCGAGAACTGTTTCGCGTGTTGCCATTGTATGGCCACAAGCAAGGCACTCTTTCAAACCGCAGCGTGTTCATAAATTTCGCATCCACCCCACGCGGCTGGAAAAATACGCGCGACAACGATAATTACAGCGAGAGCAAAGCAGTCTTGCGTCAGCTTGGCAAGTTTAACTTTGCAAAATGTGTTGTGTTGGTAGCGCATCTCACACAACCCGACTTGTGTTCCTCGCATGAGCACTACAGGTAGCGTCGTTTTTGATGGGTTATAAATGATTTTCGTGATGGCTGACGTTCGGAGCTTATAGCGGCAGGTGCGATTTCTGTCGCCTGGATGTATTTAATTTATTGCGCAACTATGACTATTAAATGTTTTAACGCGGAATGAGGCGCACGAGTGGCTGAATAGTTTGCTGTGGTAAGCGAGGCCCAGGCGGACGTAATCCGGTAAGGATGGGATGGCGAGACGGTAGATAGTCAGAAAGTCGACGAACGGCGATGGCAGATAGCATCAAACGGGTGTCATTCGCATAAACGGCCGGCAGGAAAAAATGATTAATGTAGCTAATACAAAAATACGAATGCGTACGATGTTTAACATACAATGCCGTATAAATCAAGATGCATGTGTGCGATGTGCCATCGGAGATCGCTAGTATTACACCATATACTTATTTATATGTTTTGATTTGTAATATATGCAAATATTTTTAATATAAGGTGATGATATTGATAACTTTCTTTTAAATACCAAATAGGGGACAAACAAACTGTTATAGGTGGAATCTAACTTATCAACCGTCAAAGGAAACTATACATGTATATCTACAAAAACAATTCGAAATTTAGTACTTTTTTTTCATATTATACATCTTTGTCGCTCCCATGAGAAGACATCACCTAATTATCACAATGGGGAAGTTTCCAATTCGTGTTTTATCTGGGCGTGTTTCACAGAAATATCTGGTTTCATAGACTGGTTACACCGTGTTCGGTGATGCAAGACATTGATTTTAATGGAGCCGATACTGATCTTGAAAGTATGCAGAAAAACGACTGTGAATACCAGTCAGATTCCTAACTTACAATTAAGCTTTGAGCTAATATTTGAAAGGAGATTGTTAGATTTGCAAGCTTAATTCACTTTGTTTCACGTTGGTTTAATAGCTTTAAAAGCTTGAAGTTTGAAGCCAGTAGTCAGGACCTACCCAGAGGTTCTAAACAGTTGTTTTTAATTTGCAAATGTCTAAATATTATATAGTATTCCGCAAAATATTTTAAATCAAAAATATATGGCATGTCCACAGAGCGCATTTGTCCACCCTTTGCATCAGCCATTAATTGCATTCGCATCTGCTGTTTACGATGTTAAAATGCAACTGATATGTTGGACAGCAGTGCCCGTCGCTTGCCTGACAGCTTCGGACATGATGTCCAAAGCCCCCCCAACGTACAAATGTGAATCATCATCAGCGTCCCGGAAAGTATTTAGCCCGTGGGCATGAGAAAGGCATGCGTATTCATGCATCGCATGCACTATAAAACCACCCTCGTCGCAGTCACGCGTGTGACATGATCCTGGAATAACGGGTAGCGTGCGGTGTCTTCCTGCGCATCTTGCACGTATTCCATCGCTCATCATTTCATTTCACTGCTACTCAGCAGGCAGCCGCATCGCCGTAGCATCGTACGCTTTTCCCTTCGGCTCTCTGCCACTGTGCAGCAGGCATACACATGCATTCACACAAGCAGAAGAAAAATACTAATCTTTGGCTGAGTTTATGACTTTCGGTTATTATTTTTCTCTTGTCTCTCGTTTTGTCATTACCGTTCCACGGCGAATTTACGTCACTTTTATGAGCAATAAAATATTATTTATTTATCTCTGCACGCATACGCACAGTGGCTTTCGCCGCGGAAAATTCGTTGACTTTATCACCATGGCGACGGGACGACGGGAAACAATTTGCAACAAAACGCCACGCGAAAAGTTTGGCCTAAAAATGTGCGCGACTCTTTTATGCGTTCTCTCGACGTTTTGTTTTTGGTGCTCATGGCTTTCGCCTAGCGTAAATTTCGCCAAATAAACACGTAAAACGCCAACGCGGCGCGCTATGCTAATTAGAAGTAATTCGAGCGCTTTCAAGTTTTCTTTGCGGGACTCGCTGATAATTTCGCATAGTGGAAAACCGCGTTAGAGCGCCGCAGTGGGCGCACCATGCCCCCGAGCGTTTTTAATGCGCATTTCTTAATAATATGCCATTTTATTATTAAATATGTTAATGAGGTCCTATAATAATAAACTTCGCATCGTACTGGGGAATATTAAATTTTGTTCATTAAATATTAATGCGCCCAGGTGGTCCCTCGACGTGCGCGCTTGCCAATTTCCATACGCATACAGAGAGGGGTGGGCGCGGACTTAAATTACGAGTATAAATAAGCGCGAATACTTGTAGGATACACGCAGCGGGCGTGTGAATTCTTTTTGCGTTCTCGTGCTTGGATCTCCACCGTATGCGCTTATTGTGTGTATTACTATAACATGACTTAATCACCCTTAATTGAGGCGTTTTGCGAGCGTACGTACTCGACGCGGAATGAGGCGCATCGGCCGTAGTTGAGCCTTAGATTGTTTTGCCCTGCTTGCGGTTTTATGGCGCTGCAGCACGACCAACCAACACGGGTTTCGCAAATCGCCTGCGTCGATCGGCGAACATTCGCGCGTACAACATGCTAAACGCATAAACACACCGAGCAATTCGAATTAATTGAGCCGGCGAAGTGTGCGCCACGGCAAAGTTTCGCAGGCACAACTTATCTCTTCATAACGAATGAGCGAATTGCAGAAAGCGCAAAACTTTGCGTCGAAGAAGTTGAATATCCGCTGTTATTTCCATTAGACACGTTTTGCGAATTTATCGAGTTTACGACGCTGAACTGCAAATATGATCCTCGCGCGTTCAACGTGTGCAAGTGCCGGGTATTAGTTTAATTTTCCTCGCGGCAAAAATACGCGTTGATATATATCCAGAGGATTCGCGTGTGAAAACAAACTTGTGCGTTCGACGAGGTAGTGAGGCTGGCCAGCAAGCAGTCGAATTTTACGAGTGAATTTCGCCCGCAGAGCGATGAGGGAGTGCCAGACTGTCAGAACTGCCAGAAGTTGGCCACTTTTCGTAAATTTTATTTCATTTCGGGATAATATTGTCATAGCACAGTCCATATATGGCCGTTTTATATTCGAAACTTTTACTGCGCGACGATATAGCGTTCTTGG
The DNA here is from genome assembly GCA_027575185.1 of Mimaenictus wilsoni. Taxonomy (NCBI): domain Eukaryota; kingdom Metazoa; phylum Arthropoda; class Insecta; order Coleoptera; family Staphylinidae; genus Mimaenictus; species Mimaenictus wilsoni. The sequence continues at coordinate 1,345,739 of JAODAC010000016.1, read as the reverse complement.
AGCACTAAAAGGCGAAGTGCGAAAGAAGCGAAATCTTAGCGGGCGGGCAAAATTTGATTCGCTCATATTATAGATATATTCGGGCTGGGGGGAGATGGCGGTGGCAATCAGTGTGCGTAGCGCATCGTAAACCGAACGAGGAAAAACATTTACACAATACATTGCTATGAAGACGACGCCTGACGGCTTGTGTCGCTTCGGCGGCAGCAGCTTGTGATAATATAAAATTGGGGAGTCCAAATTACGTCGGGTGCGTTTTCAGTGGCGGCGTTTGTAAGTCGTTGGCGTTCTTGAAATTTTATACGACTTTAGGATCATGGTTCTTCAATACGATTGCCGAGAGGCGAGCGTTGAGAGTTTAAAACATTTTTTTTATATTTGCGCTATAAGGAGGGTTTTTTATTTGCCTGCCAGATTGCGAAGGGTGGAACGAGTGTGAGGGCGTCACGGGATGGTAGAAATCTGTCGAAACGACTACAAACGTTATATTTATGATAGTTTTACCGGCGCATACACCATTTATTTTGCATTTCAAAAATTTATTATTTTTGTTTTAAATTTACTACATGTTCCCTGGCTGCGATTTTATAAACTGATTTCTAAATTTTTGAAAACTATATTATATTGTATCTAGTTTATTATATACTGTTGTTATGTACCTATCTGTGTCCTACAGCAAACAAGAAATGATTCATAAAATTTTTGTATATGGTAATGTTTTAAATAGTTTTAAACAAGTGCGATATAAAGTTTTATAAGTATTTAGTTCATCTATATAATTCGGTATCAATTCAAAAAATTGTCGTACAACGTGTAAATAAAGAAATGTGCAATTTTTATTGTTTCATGTCAGTATAATCTAAATTTATTTAACTTACGACAGTCGGTGTCGGTTGTCATGCAAAATGTAAATAGAATTCTTTATGTCGGGTGGCCGGGAGCATTTTTGGCACATTCTTTAAAATAGATAAAAGAGTCCGCTGATTTGTTTTGTCACATGTGTGCGCTGTCTTCCGGCGTTCCTCATGCCCGACGGCGTTGTTTTCGGCGGCAATACATCGCGCTGCGAAATGATTTAAGCACGCGAAAGCGTGCGCCTGCTGCGAGTTGTTTATTCATGTACCACAAAACGAGAATGTGCAAGCGGGCGCTGCGCTTGCTGCTGCTGCGTGGTTTTTTATTCGGGATTTTTGTGCGACGCATTCCCGTCCCGCCCTCGCATCATGCGCCACTATCTGCGTCGTTATAAATTCGAACACAGCGCGCATTTTATCGCTGCAACGGCTTTCGGAAAGAGCACTCGAAATTGCCTAAAACGACGATAAAAGGTATTTGTTGGGCATTAAGGGATTGCCACTAATTGTGTCGCGACACGCAATTATTTTTAGAGCATCGCCGCGCGCGCACACGCACTCTGTTTTTCCCTGCGCGGCAAAAGCACCCACACCCTCATAATTTAACTACAATGTATGGCGGCCAGAACGCGTGGTATTATCGCAATTGACGTCCTGCCATACCCGCCCACCCCGTACGCCCCTGGAGGGTTGAGGTGGGCAACGGCGAACTATTCAGGCCATGGTGGCGCAACTGACAAACATAAATATTATAAATCTATCTCTAACATTGGCGGGGGCTGCCGCACCGCTGAATTATTATAAATCACTCGAAACAATTCGCAACAATATAGCCCCGTTTGCAATTAATTATTCGCGGCCCCGCCATAAATTATGCCCGGCGCAAATAAAATAAAATCGCGCCAAATGAAACGTGCAAAACGCAAATAATAATATGCTGCGCGTAGTTTGCGGGCCTCTCCGCAATTTATTGCACTCTTCAACGCACACACACACTGGGCCGTGGTCTTTCATTCAACCTGTTGGTTGATTTATAAAAGTAATTTCGAAAGCACTTTCCTAACAATTGCGCTGGCACTTGCCGCTTTTTTCCCTTCTGTTTGTTGCTCTTGAAAATTCCATCTATTTGCTTCTGCAAATAGTTGAGATAATAAATTTTAGCGCGGGCGGGCAGTGAATTTCGAATTTACAGGCATGGAATAAAAATTCATATAGAGCGTCGCTCGTATATCTTATGTGCGATTTATCTGGAAAAAGCAGTGCTCGTAATTCTGCGTGTTTATGTTGGGTTATGGCGTTTTGGCGTTTTGCGTCTGCTGGTAATGTTCGGCCGTGTGCCGCCAACATAATGTGCGTGGCGGCGGATGTCGACGCACAACAATGGCGTTTGTTTGCATTCTCCACTATTCCACAATAGCAACATTATCCGCGTGAAATATCGCTGATACTATTTAAAATTGCACTATAATTTGGAACTAAGCCATTTAATTTTGAGTTAATATTTTATGGCGCGCCACGCTTGATTTATGTGCGATTTTCAGCACGGCCGCCGCCGCCTTCGGGGGCAACTCAAGTTCAGTGATGGGGGCGGTTTTTGCGGGAACTGAGAAAAATATGTGGAAGTTTATAGTAGTTTACTGTGCTTCTGTAGATTTTGAAACAAAGTTTTTATCCCGATGAAATATTGCCAAGAATATACATTTTGAACAACTTGTCTTAATGATAATACTAGTCATGAGAGCGTCCTAAACTACTTCTCCAATACTACTTATAGAGAGTCGCCAAATAAATTTAATACATGTGAAACATCGCAGAAATAGACCTTAACATCGAAACATTTTGCACGATACCGGATAAAATTTGTTTCCAAATATTATTGGTAGGTCTAAAAATGTTATGCGCCGTTCGTAGAAATAATTCTTGCAGAAAAGACAGATGCCCTTTTGACCTCAAAATTGAAGTAATAAAAAATAATGGCAGTATTTTCGTGTCACTTTTCTTCTCCGAGTTATTATACTTCAAATCTCAAACACTGAAAATAACTTCCAATCCTTTTCTATCTGCTTGGCTGCCTTGACCAAATTCGAGACAACAGAAATTAATTGTAACAGTTTTCTTCAAATTACACATAAAAATGTATAAAAACAGTTGAGTACTCAAAAATACTAATTGTAAATGCAAAGATAAACAATAGTAACGCACGATATTTCCATACATTCTACCAGATATTTTGGGCGTCGCATCCATAACCACCAAAGTCAAAGCCAAAAAGAGCGGCTATTCTCACGTCGAGCTTAACTTTCAGCTTGTAACGCGCAAGACACACACACACACACACACACCACACACCACACACCACACACCACACACCACACACCACACACACACAAACACACAAACACACACATACACACAAAAACGACCGTTCCGCCTCCGCTATTACCATATTGCCAATTCAATTTATTTCAGTCGCCCAAATAGATATCGTGATTGCGAGAGATAAAATTGTTTATTATTTTATTTAGTATTTTTCCAAGCTGCAGGTACATATATCAGGCCGCGGCTGGTGGCTGAATTATTGGCGCTGCACATGCAACAGTACAATACTGCTGCAATATTGTTGTGGCCGCAGCACAATCTACAACCGCCGCCCGATTGCGGTGCGGCTATGGCCCATGTCGCGCGTTTATATGCTTATGTAACATGAAACAGGCGACGGGCACTTCTGGGTGGTTGGTGTGCCGATGCTATTTGCAGTTGCGCGGACAATCTCAAATGTCAGCAAACGCTCTAAATTGCGCCCCACGAGCGTGTGCATGCCCTGCACAAAAATGTTGTACATATTTTACGCCGGAGAAAATGATCGAATTCACATCGCAATAGAGATAACGGCACACGGTGCGGCGCGACGCGGCGCACCCGTCGTCAAAACAGGAGGCGCGTGTTGTATGCAGATATGTTTAAAATATTTATAGTTATTTTAAGTGCGACATAAAATGCGATTTACGACACGCATGCGTGCCGAAAAATCGTGGATATTAAAGCTCAATCAGTGATCCGGGGGTGGCTGAATGGACAGATTCGATACGACGCTCCGAAAATGTCGATCATAAACTCGCTCGTTGCATGCTTTGCTGCTCGAGGGGGGTGTGGATGGCTATGGCAGCAGCGGTGGTGGCGGCGTCAATCATAAAATATTTTAATGCACGATATGTCAACGATTCACCCGGCCGATTGGACGCATAAAGCCCTCCCGGCCGTGTCAGAGGATTTTAATGCTGCATCCTCGGCGATGGTGGAGGCGCTGGCTCTGGTTCAGATGCGACTGATACCGAGATCGCGTTCGGTTTTCTCGTTTGCCCTGGCACTTATATTACGCCCGAAACCGTTTTCCGAGTAGGTAGCGGAAGCACGTTGGCGGAGGCGGTGTACGTACGTAAATACTCGCAGCAGCTAGCGCGTCACGTACACATCCGGAGGTCCCAAATAGTCGTTTTCATTTTAGTTTTACTGCCCGTTTGCCTTGCAACAATGTCGCAATTTTACTGCACTCCACATTGCACACGAGACGGCGCGGCGCGGAGGCCGATAGCGCCCTGCTCACGGACGTAACGAACATACGCCTTCACCGCTGTCGTGCTGCGTTGGGGCTTCTATAAAAAATCCGTCGGGGAAAAAGAGAAATAATCAGGATTTTCGAGTCTTTCGCCTCTCACACTCAAAATTACGTTTTTAAGACTCTCGATTCAAACCGTTTTATTTCTTCCTTTCGGGATACCGTAGAATAGTGCCGATTTCGCCTCTCTTTGCACTTTTTGCGTTTTTTACTCCATTCACCCATCAAATATCTACCCAAATGTCGGGATTATTCGAAATCGGTTTTTGTGCAGCGCAAAAATAGTTTGAGCCAGTCCAACATCATACTGTTTGATGCTACGAGTGTTGCACAGCGAATATATTTAGCAGCTTCAACATCAACAACGATTGCAACTATGTTGTTGCACCACACAACGTTTTGTGAGCAATTACAATTACGTCGGGCTCTACGCCCGGTTGGGTCACAATCGTCTGAATAAACACGATCCCCAGCTATCTGTGAATACCGCACTCCACCTATGCGCATGCTGCCCATTTTAGAGTGATATTAACTACTACTGTACTCGATATTGCGTTTTCCAAACCGCTCAGCTGCTGGCTGCGCAACCTCTCCTCGCCTATCTTGTACGTGTGCTCTGCGGTCCCCACCGTACCACGTACATACGCTATTCTTCGGGTATATAAATTCAGCTGTCGATGCTAATCACAGATTGACATTTAGTGTGTTTGCACGTAATTGAAAGATAGTTATATCTGAGTGCTGTGGCCGGAAAATGTCAACTAACAGGCGCGCGCCGAATGCAACATTATTGCAAACAGCCATCGCACACGCCGACGGCAAATTCAAGTCAACGCTCATTCGGGACATGCCGCTGGTTTGCGATTCCTATTTCTGCCTGCCTGCCTGTACTCTAGAGCATTTGCATTTACCTTTGATCTCATTAACCGCCTTTTTCGTGTGCTAACGCAATCGGTGGGCGCACGTAAACATGCAATTGCGGTAGGCCAATTAACTTGACGTATACCCGCGCACGAATCATGATGCATTCGTCTGATTTGTTTATGTTTAAGCTAGATTAAACAGTTAATTTTTGATATTTTTTATAACAATTAGGAAATAATGCTCCAAATAATTAAATTAGTTGGTTCGAAATATGACAACATTGCATTTTTTGCAAAGACTTTGCCTAAATGTTTTTAAGCTTAAGCTCTTCATAATAATTTACAATTTTCAGACTCTGGGAGGTCGTATCTAATGTGATGACAGTTTATTTTATAATAAAACTATTTTCCTATAAAATTAAATCGAATTTGATGTCACCCGTTGACGGGTGTCGCAAGATAACAAGTGTTTGCAAATAATTCTATCAAAATAAAAATGAATCAAGAAGACGGGCCGGGAATATACGCCTCCGTAAATGCGTACTCGTATCTTTTCATACTTTGCGCGGCCGCCACCGCCGACATTCGCATGATGAACGAGCGTTTCAAAATCGTCAAGTAATAAATAGGTGAAAACAAAAAGTACACGACGAAGGATGTAGCGCCGATATTTTCATTTCCCATTCCATCTCGCATTCAATATCGCACATCACAGCCCGGAACTCATCATATTTATTTCCGCGCGGCCGGATGTGCACGAAGACCTTGTTTAACTTCCGGTAGGGAGCGTTGGTGGTGTAGGGTGCACTAGAATCGGTTTTATTAGAGCAAACTTGTGCTTTGATGGCAGAGGGACCATGGCGGGGAGCGACCGATCGTCAACTGTGCTTTACTAAAATGTTATTTATTGAAACCTCACGGTTACGGATTTGTCGGGTTAAGAAATTCCCCGGCGGCGGCCGAATGTGTTTCGTTGGGTTGGTGTATGCAATCAGCAGCTGAGAGAAAATTTAATCAGTCTAATGGCTTCGGTGTTAAATGCACAACATCCGTGGCGGCGGCGGCGCGCCATAGTGAGTACATCACATAACGACATGACGCACACGCTGCCACCGCCGCCGCCACTGCCCCCTGCCTCCGACGACCGCAACCCGTTCCACTTGCGCGCATGTGAGAGTGCTATTAGAACTACAAAGTTACCACATAGCGTCAAATACATAACGCGCTGGGCGCTTGAATCTGAATCGCTATTAATGAGTGGCGTTAAACTCACTTCCAGTTCTGGTGAAATATCAGAGATATGAAAAGGGTTGTAAGCCATTATTGTGGGCTCCTTATTTCGGGTACGTAACTAAAATGCGTAATCTAGAAAACATTGGAAATTATGAGTTTAGTTTATTTTTCTACATTATGTTAAGGCTGGCGATAATATCGAGCTGTAACGGTTCGGTAACGGTTTTGGAAATTTTATCAAATATTCGCTAAAATATAAGAGAAAACAATAGATGTGCTGGAACCCGCAATTTCTACTAGTTTAGGAAATATTTGCTCAAATGGAAGAGAAAAATGATCTCAGCGAGTTATATTCGTTAAAAGGAGCGTTTAAACAAATCGAGGATCAGTTTAAAAATTGATAAGAGGACCCGTGCCCCCACTCCCATTACACTCTTGAAATTTCATTTTTTGCTAGACTATTTTCACAGGAAATAGCCGCAAACGATTTCAATATTTGTATTACACATAGAAAATGTAATTCAAAACGTTCACGGGTATTTTGTGCACTTCCCTTCTTAGAAAAGAAAAAAAAAACTGTTAAGTTCAGAAATGGATCTGAGACGGAAATTAAGTGATGAATTCAGTGTTATTAACTAATTAAAGTTCATTGGAGTATTGTTGAATATACGAAATTAAATATTAAAATATTCCCATATAAAATAGATTGCGCCCTTACAAAAATGCTAATTATACTTTTAGCCAGTGGATTCCTCATCTTATATTTTCACAGGTGATTTCAATTTTCAAGAAGAATTTTTATTATTATTTTACTTAAGATAGAAAATACCTTTTATGAAATGCATCTTTATATCACACACAACACAATCTACAACCTAACCGCCAAACAATCATCAGAAAACAACATCATCAACCCACACTGAAAATACAGGAATAATTTGTAAACATGTTGAAATAGGATATTGTACAATTCAGCCGGAATTATCCTTTTTAATTGCGAAATGATAAATACATTTCGAAACACTCTAGACATGATATAATTTTACTTAATTGTAATATTTCGATATATATTTATTGCAAATATTAATTTAATATAATAAAATTAGTACCATTACATTCAGTTTTCTTTTGTATTTTTGGTGTGATTTTCAAGTGCAACTCTCTACTACTTTCCAAGGTAATGGCACTTTATCTTGGAAAACAGTTTCCTATATTAATAATAAATAGCAGTTGTGATAGAAGTAGCGTCTAATTATTATACCGATTATTTGGTATAACTAAGGCACTGATAATAGGTGTCCTTGAGAGTTAAGTTCTGGGCCAGTTTTGCAGGTTCATTCTCAATATGCATATTCTTTGAAGTGGAGAGACTCGAGTTGTCGTTGATAACTCTTTGGAACATTTCATAAAATTCCGTGCACTCATTGAAACCTCCCTGGACTGTGGGGAGCTTTATTTTCGATGAGACCAAATTGGGGCATCCAATGGTTTGCAGAGATTCCATATTAGGACGTTGTTGATAATTCAACTTGTTAATAATGACCGGACTCTTCTGGATCCTGGCATTGGAATATTCACTGATAAGAAATTAATCTGTTAACATTCATTATCCACGATAGCGTAATAAGCTTTCATAGATGTTTTCCATAACTCTTTCAATTTCGATGACCAATATCCAGAGTAACAGTCGGTGTCATTTAATTTGGACTTGATGTCCAAATTGATGAGTTTATCAATTTCTGTGAAACGATTCCGATTCATCAATAATTTGGAGATTATGGGAAAGACTCATCTTTCCTTGGGGTGGTTCTCGACCGTGAAGAGGCCGCAGATTTTGGCTATTTCGGTGAGGCTGTTGCCCGGAAAGATGCTGCGGATTTTGTTTTTACTGGACTGTCTGGTTAATCGCGACTTTCACAAACGAGTCAGCATACATATACTCCGATTCTCAAACCCCAGAGCCCAAGCGGACTCGCTGGTGAAGGCGTTAGACGTATGAAGTTGTACGGTGCGATCACTTCCAACGGTGATGAGGTTGAACACGCAATGATGGAGAGCGTGAATACAGAAAATGGGCTCGTCCGCTCTGAAGGCACTGGTTCATCGTAGGTTGTTGATAACGGTGGATGTAAGGCAGCAGAGTAGTCATGGCTTAAAAGGTAAGAAGTTTGGCTCCTAGGTTTCTTAGGTCGCTAATGTGCACAGAGCAACTCTAAACAGCGGTGAGTTTACTGCTGAGTTGTTTGAGATCTTACACGCTATTTTACAGAAAATATAAGGCGGGCAGGTGTGGTCGAAGGTGGTGGGACATACGGCATGTAAAGGTAAGAGAAAAACACTAAGCCTGCCGTGACGTCAGAAGCGGAGAAATTCTGTCGGGCGAGGTTCTAGGAATGACTTTATGGGGGTTACCGTTTTATGGGCAATAGCGAAACGGGCTGCTGGGACTTTCATGAACGTAGAAATAGATAGTTGTCGAAATGTAAAGATAGTGCAAAGAAATAATAATGTGCCCTGTTAATTAGTTTTAGAGGGATTTTGCGGTGAGTTGTAATGGAAATTGAAACTTTATTCAGGAAATGATATAAATGACATTAAACGCCAATTAACATCATGAAAAATGTAATAAAAAGTTGGATTATAGAATTGAGGTGGTACCACCCTCCGAAAACTATTGACACGTTATATGCGTGTGCGCATGATGCGTGCGAGAAAACAACGTGCGTACGCGCGAACATATAAAAGCGCACTCCTCTCGCACCCGATTCCATTACGCTCGACGATAATTCACGCTCGTGCGGCCACCGAGCGACGCATCTGCATTCGCACCCCATCGCAGCGAATCAATCGCATTTATAACCCGCCGATTGATTTATATCAGAGCGGGTACAGCGCGGCCGCTGTGCGTGCGTGCCGAGTGAAAGCCTCCATTGTATTTGATTATCGTCATTAAATAGGCACGAACGGCGTTGTCTGCAACGCCTCGCCGTTAGCGGGTGGTTGGGACGCGAAAGCTATTTCGACTAACACCGCCGTTTGCCACCGCCGGCGGCGGCCATCGGTCAACGCGCGTCGACGAAATGCTCGCCTGACTTTCAGCCGCCCCCCCCCCAGATCACTACCGAATCTAGTTGGGTGTGAAACCAAAAGGCGAGCGGGCACGAAAATATGTATATATGCAAAGTGGAGGGTCTTGGATCGTGTCTTGCTCGTAAAAAACTATTGCGATGATCGAATATTCGATCAAACCGAAATTATACGAGCCCAAAATACGCGGAGAGCGCGTGTGAAGCAAACACAATTCGACGTGGTAAAAACGATATAACCACGATCGACTCTTAAATAGTCGACTGAGAAAACGTTTTCTTTCTATCCTGCTTTCGAGGAAGGCAATGAGAAAAAGCCTTGTTGAATACCGCTGTGTAATGTCCAAAATTTGATGCGTGGTTTTAAGAATATTAGGCATAAATCTCTCTTGGCTGGCGGCCGCCACTCGAATGTGCCGCCGGCATGAATGTATGGCGAACTATATCCCCGTCGCGATTAATCATCAGCAGTGGAAAGTTGCACGAGGGATGCGCGCGTCTTGTATTTAAATAAGATATTTTTTAATCAGTTTTCGGCGGGGGTACCTACGCCCGAGCAAGACTTTGATAAATTGCAGCTCCCCGTTTTTTCCATTTCTTCCCGGTTTTGTGTTGGCGGCGCACTTGCCGCCTTTCGTCTAGCTGCCTCCATACGCTAGACGGATGTGTTCGCCACCGATGTGGCGCGCAAAGCGGAAGCATCGCTGAGTCCGCGTAGGTTCGAACGCCCAGGCCGTTTCCGATAAGTCCTCTTCAACGACGGCGGCGGCTGCCGCCCCTGCCCACCCGCCACCCTAAGTCTTTCGGTGTCGTCTTCTTTATCACGCCAGCTAGTCGCGGATTCGTTGCGTCGTCCTTATTGTCGACGAGAACGCTCTCCTCCGGGCGTCGTCGTTGTCTCTTGTATTGTGTTTGTCGTCCACTTACAGATATTTATTGTGCGGCAAGATTTATGTCCGAATGTCAACTAAAAGAGGGTCGCCTTGCGTTTTTAATATCTGCAAAAAAGCAAACAAAAGAAGTGAATTAATGACAAATTATGAGACAGATTCGTTGCATGGCGGACGGTTATTTTTCTATTTGCTGCTGTCGCAAATATTGGAGACATTTCTTTGAAAAATGTATAAATAAATGAGCCGTTATCTAACTAAAGTAAATGTTTCATTCTTTCTAATCCGAAGCAGCAGATACACCTTGTAATTTTCAAGCTTCTTTTGCATAATAACAGATTAATTGAAATATACTTTTTCTATTTGAATGCTAAAATCGTTTGAATTGTGTCCACTTATAACCTAAATGTAATATATTTAAATATATTTTATTCTTATTATTTCACAATTTTATGTAACTTCCTTATGAGATAAGGTAGCCATATTTTAATAAAGCCAAACCCGGAAAATGAAAACGAAACCGCTACTGCGTTTGAGCGCTGTTGTGGTGTACATATTTTAATCTTTCAATAAAATATGTATTAATCATTTCTGGTGTCGCCGAAAAATCAGTTGTGCAATGTATTTGTATGCATTACTTGGCCAATGAGATCGCCTTTAAATTGACCCCCGAATTTTGAAATAATAGCGTTCCTATTTTCTGATTTGAAACTAGGCAATTTCAAGAGATATCTAGCACAATTGCACTTTTTCGGTGATTAAATTGAGTATCAGTTGATCCGTCAAGGCGACTAGTAGAAGTATGCAATGTATTTTCATAAAGTAAAATAATTACTGTCCACTTGAACTTGGTAACAGCAGGTTTCATCCCCCAAGAACATTGACCATCGAATGCTACGATGGTCAATGTTCTTCCGCTATCCTAATAATCAGGCCTAAATTTTCATAAAGTAGCGTACTTTTTAAAACTATGCAATTACGCAAGAAATTGGGCAAAACAGAAGATTTTCGGCATGAAGTATCAGGAGAACAGGAAGGGCAACGGGTGCAGAGTATGTACAGAAAAGTTGGGAAAATCCAAAGAGAATGGCCCCAAAATGAGTATGGGAAACACCAGCTTAGCAGCAGAAGGTAATAATTCAACATAAACATTGATCATCGTAACAATCCCTGCTTCTTTTGCCAGGTTAACACTTAGATTCAAATTTTTCTAATTAGCATTCGACATTTTTCTTTAAAACGATGCAATTTCGTATAATTTTTTATAACCAAGAATGAAACTTTATAGTTTTTTTATATGCAATATTCACTTTTACGCCAACAAAGTTGCGACATTGATTTAAATTAAAGGTGTAAGTAAATTATTTATATAAGCCCACCTGGGCAGCACAGTTGGTAGTGCTTCGGCTTACCAAGCAGTCGGGCGAGGTTCGAGTCCCCGAGGTGAGCACCACTAGTGTGAATTAATTTATTATTTAATTCACACTAAAATTCACACTAAAAAGTCCACATCGATAAAAACCACATTAATAAATACTCATTAATTAATCCAAAAATTCACATCGTATGATGCAAAACTCCACGATGTACCGACATTCTATCAAAAAACATATATCTCTACATCAACACGGAGGAAAGCAACGTACTACACACATCACATCACTAAAAACATCAACAAAAACAAACAACATCACCATCACTACCATTACCACAACATCACAACAAAAACGAGTTGTAAATCTCACACTGTATATACCCTTGTAACTCAATAATGTATCACACAATAAATTTTCTATAAAAATGGCTGAAGGACCAGTTAGGTCGATAGCCAGGTCTATGGACCAAAGACAATATTATTATTATTATTTTATTTATATAAAATATTTCCTTATTTTCAACTGTAAATAAACGAAACGTTTACAAAAGAATTATTAATAGGCATAATTCTGGTTTAATAAATGAATTTTATCAGAAACGCAAGTGCCACAGGTCCAGGTTAATCACATAATAACAATGAGTTTATAGCCTTATAATGAAAATAGCCTTAAAATATTTGCAAACAATAGGGTTGAATGCAGTATTTTATTGTGTAAAACCATCGACCATTTTCGCATTTCCATATAAAACAATACAGTTGCAATTTAGTTTTCCAACTCTTTTGTTTGTCGGGTAATTGTCTAATAGACAAAACATTTGAAAGCCGGAAAATATTTTACATGCTGCAATGAATCACGTTTTCACCATGTGAACTGACATAACGATAGGTAAATGTATTTATTCTAGAAAACAATTTTTGTTTTCGTGTCACATTCAGTCCATTTTATATCAGTGCAAGCAAATATCAAAGTTTTAATAGGATATATTAAAATTTTAATAGGCCAAATATTTTATAACGAATAATTTCCAATGCAAAAATTCTTAAATTTCTATATACGTAATGCCTACATTCCGTGAAATACGCTTCTATTGTAGAGAAACGTGTACTGGAGCGGAAATAAGATTCTCGATATATTTTGAGCATCTATAGAGCGTTATAGAGTGTAAACTATTTCGTTCTGAGCATGATGCCGCCTCCGACGCGAGTGACACTTTCGTCATAATTTATATTCAATACGGTGGCATGCGCTGGATGTCGGAGATATGAAACTTGCAAAGTGTTGGACGCAATTTTCGCGTGCGACATTAGGTCCACTCATGCATTTTACTATTATGCGAGCGATCCGGTCTCGACAAGTACTTCTCGTGCTCCGTCGCTGAATGTACGGATTCGGATGTATTTGCTAGTGAAGGTAGTTGCTGCGCTGTTTGCCAGGGAACGCAGGACAACCTGAACAGGTTTGTTACAGCTGTGGATATTAGTGTCGCGGCGCATATTTTCCACATGACTCCCTCGTTCCCTTTTTCGAATTGTGTGAACACCTGAACGCGTTGCCAGGCTGCACACGTGTAATTGGTTGACCTCGATTATATACTGACTCATCGTTTGAATCAGCGCTGAAAAGTGTCTTAAATCATTACAAAACGAGCAAAAACTGCAGCTAATTGTCGACCGCAAAACGTTTATGACTATAGTTGCATTGGAAATATAAATATAAAATGTTTATGAAAGTTTTAATCATCAGAAAAGAAGATATACACAATTCTCACTAAGAATCTGAACGAGAACCTAGTACTCATTATTATTGCTTGAAAATATCAAAACCTAGCAGTTGTTTAGAAATATATCCCAAGTTGAAACAATACCCACATTTAGAAAAAAATTGTTAGTTTCTGAGCTACACGCCGTTTAATTGTTATTTTTGAAAGCTGATGGTCAGGCATTCATTACACATGTTAGGACCTCTTCCTTCTGCTCGTCTTGATCCACCTGACGATATTCTCGATGTTGCATATTTCCCTTATCATCCTATTAAACACCCCGTCTCGTATTGCCATCTCTTTCGTTCTTTGTGTTTTGGGTCTAGTTTTCACCTCGCTTTCTACTTTCATGTATTTGTTTTTCCATGTTATATCTCTTAGGTATCCTGATATAACTGCGCCTTTATTAATGTTGCATTCGGCTTCTTCCAGGTACTTGAATTTCGTTACTTGTTCGATTGGTTTGTTGTTAACTACTAGTTGATAACGTACGGATTCCAACATTGATTTGGTTTTGCCGGTCGATATTTATAGGTTAGGATGCCGCTGTATGTCGTCTTCGCTTTCTGCAACCAGCGCTTCATCATCCGCGAAGCAAATACGTTCTATAATGTTAAAATCAGAAATCAATAAATATTACATCGATTTCATTAATTGCACCGGTTAATAAATTAAGTCTTGGCTATGATATTATTACATTTTAGTGTAACGATTAGGCTTAAAGAAAAGGAAAAAGTAAAATTAGTGTCAAATATAGTATCAATAAATATTTGTGAAATTAAATAACCAGTTAACGTTTAATTAACGTTTTACGTTTTTGATAAAATAATAAACGTGAAATTTTTTAAGTCAAAAATTCTCAAGACATTTAAAAAATAGTTAAATATGGGTAATAATAAGCTAGCATAAATAAGAATACACATTTTGATTCGTTTTGAAATTAGTAATGAACCTAAGTACATGTCTATTCAAACAATCAAAATTGGAATTTGGAATTTGCATGAAAACTACTTTTTGGTTCGCTTGAAAACGTTAAAATCATGCTGCCCAGTGTTTTCCGTATACAAGTTGCATATTACTAGCAACCCCGTAATGAAAAAAGTCAATTTTAAAGCTTTTAAAAAGAGAAAATGCTCCGCGTAGCTAGATCACTAACGCAGGTTATGCTCCATTAGAACCTATTAGTGCCTCGGTCGAAAAACAATGCTTATTAACAAGTTTAAAAGTTGGATGAGCGACCATTAGCCTGGCGCATCTTTCTATCACGCGGCTAGGCTTGCAGTGCACGCTCTGCACTTTGCGTTGACTCCAAAAGCTTAAATTCATTAGGGAACAAACAGCATGTTGATGGTCCGCTGGCGGGTTACTGCACACCGTGAGCGATGGCTGCAAAAAGCACTTTGCCCATGTTTGTTGCACTTGCAATGTCGCGATACGTTAGCAACTTCTTCATATGCGCCAATATATTATGTAAATAAATATGAAAAGTGCAATCACTATAATACATCTTCGAAGGCTTTGATCGCGCAACGTTCCCCATTCCCTTTGACATGAAAATTGGCAGATGCACTGCGAAAAGCTCGTTAGGCGCTGCTGACTGAATGCTATTCGCACATATGCTTCATGTTGCGCATCATCAGCTTGGTATTACGCGGTTCATAATAGTCTGCGTCTGTCAACAGAAGAAGGCGAAAAAAGAAAACTAAACTATTCTAGCTTGTTTTTGTTTTAAGATATGCGCATGCATCAATCAGGCCAAATTGCGTTCGCTTCCAAAGATATACAGTAAAAGCTCGCTTTATTACGCAGCGGTGGAAATTTTTCTAATTAAAAGTTGCAGTGACGAGTAAGGCACGTAATATATTCGGGAGTTGGGACGCCTCGGATATGAATTCACGCGGGGATAAGTGCACTTAAAATATTTAATGTAATTAGCCGTTGGGTTGATGGTAGGTGGCGCGATTAACCCGCTATTTTATTCGCGTACGCGCGCTGCTCTTCGGAAACGACTAAGCGCTGTCGTAAGTGCCACTACCGGTTAGTTGCGTCGCTTTCGCGACTGCAAAGTTCGGCGAAGAACGAATATTATTATTCGCGACTCCTGTCGTTACGCGCCGATTCCAGCGCAGTTTCGCTTTATGATAATCATGGTAACTTTTAGTTTCACGTTTGTTGGAAAATTTCGTAATTATCGCCAACGAATGGCCGAAGCTTTTAAAACTTCGCGGATTTTCACTCCGCGGGGGGCTCAGATGCATCTGCATAGAAAGTCTTTTAAAGTTGGAATTAATTTGAAATACATTCATATCCTTACATATACATGCAAGCTTGAAAAATATTTTTTGTGATTTAGTGTGGACTTAGCACAGGACAAATTGAAGTGTTTTGGAAGGGCTGGCACATAGGAAACGCGAAGATCATGAGACGAGCTGAAACGCACAAACATCAGGCGAAATGAATCGAAGTCACGTAACACCTAAAAAGTAAAGGCGTACACAGATATCATCAATTTTCTGTTTTATTGCTCGGCGCGCCTCGGAAAGTTTTACTTGTGTTTCCCATGCTAGCAACGAAAGACGATTTGTGCTCTTTTTGACCCTGTCGGACCATGGGCACTTCATCATTTAAGTGTAAAAAATTGGAGGGCGTTAAAGTTATCACCACGTTTTTTTTCTCTACACTACTTTTGGTTGGGGTTTCAATTATAAATGATTTTTTCTCCTTTTATTACGGTTATATGGGGTCACATTTTGATGGAGTCTCACTATGCCTCACGTTCGTGTGTTGAGAGTGATGTATGGATCCACAGAGCCAATTAGTGTTTAAAAGTTGCTTTACTCAGGCAGGGTTTTACAGATTATTATCTCACTTGAGACCTTACTAATTAATTCAACACAAGCAGGATTTATATTTCTTGTAAATATTTCATTATTCGATAGTTTAATGTTATGAGACATAATTAATGCCAATTGTCATGACGACGTCTGCAAGATGAATGGGCGGGTGATTTGATTTCAATGACAGATAATTTTCCTGTCTGCCGACTGTCTTCTGTGGTTTCTCATCGTATTCGTAGAGATTGAATAGATGAATATGTATGCGTCAAAACCGACCCGCGTCATTAGTCAGCTTTTGGGGTTTTAAATGGCTTGGCATCGCCTTCTGATGGGACAACATATTTATTCAGATGTTGGAATTTGTATTAATTTGTGTATTAGATGGCAGCATGCCGGCTGCGGGGCATATTAGTTGATAAAAATAGAGCAAACACCCGTCTTTAACACTTTTTACGGCGTTTTGATGAATTAAGATTAACGAGTACGGTTAATTATTCGTTTTCTAAATGACGACATGTAGATTACCATTCCTTTGAATCGTCACGTTAATTATAGATTAATTAATTTAATTTATTGGCACTCATTTTTCGCCCTTTTATTTCCAGATCTTTCTTTCTCTATGTTTACTCCCAAATATTGGAATTTTGTGACTTGTTCTATTCTTATGTTATGTATTACTGTATATTTCCGGGACTGTAGAAGTTTGGTCTTATTGATATTTATATGAAGCGCAATCGATCTAATATATTCTGTTATTTCCTGGTACGTTTCTTGGACTTCTCGCAGAGAGTGGCTCATTATGTTGATGACATCTGCATATCCTATAATCTGTGCTGTCTTGGTGGAGAGGATATTAAACCTGCTTAATAAGTCGCCTTGCTTCAGGCCTTGATTACAGTGGAAGCGTTCCGATCGTTTGCCCTGAATTTTCACTTGTTCTTTGCTGTTATGGGTTATTTCTTTAATTAATCTGACAGTTATATTCCAGTATATTATCATCTCAATGTTTCTGATGTTACGTCAAGTCGCTAAATAGGCGCCAACGTATTTTAAACGCATATGTGTGTTAATTTAAAAATGTCCGTTTTGTGATCCAATTTCTCTGTTTCTTATTTGATAAATATCTGTGAAATATGGAGCTTTTGAACTAGTCAGAATAACTAGCAGGAGAGTCACATTAAATGGGCAACATCAGGGTTGAGAAGATGGTATCAACATTGTGTAGATTACAATAGATTAGGTTATATAATTTAAAAATAAGAACTGTTACGTAAACAAAATAATAAATAAATTTTACAATACATGTGATATCGCACTTTCATTCGCATTAGTTTAATAAAATCCCGGTTATGCATTTACTCCGCCTATATGCTGACCCCAATCCACCTTATAATATTTTTCTATATAGTCTTATATTTTTAATACAATCCCACGAACGAACATTATCATTATTATAATTATTATTATTCCGACTGAATAGTTATAAATACGACGTCGAATTTTTAAATAAAATTGACGCAAAACCGGAACGTGAAAAATTATACAACCGCAAAAGTGTAAGGTACAAAATCCGTTTAAATACATCTCTAAGTAAAGCAAAAACAATGCCTAGAATCTACCCGCCCGCTTATGCACAAACAACAAGATTTAAATACGATTACATGTGTAATCCAATTATACCGACAAAATCAATCCAATCAGAATTTCCTTATAGGGCATCGAAATTAAATTAAAAGCGAAATGAAATCGGCCAATCGGTACGAGTACATACACATGCTTGTTGTGAATATCGCACTACGTAACCCCTTCGTCATTACTTCGTCATTATGATAAAATCTGCTTAAAAACAAACTCGACCGTTGCTCCACTTTGTGAATTTATTAGCAACGGTCGGGTTTAATTGCACATATTGCCCGGGACGCAATCACATTAAACTCCAATTAAACCAGGTTGAAATCGATTGGAAATTGTTCTAATCGCCAAGCGGACTATTTTAATTAGCTTTGTGTTATAAAAATAAGTCCACTGCAACATAGGCTATATGCAATTATGAATTTTAAGGCAACATTTTAATGAAACATGTACTGCATACTTTATAAAAAGAAAACGATATATTTTACAATATTATTGTGGGTCGATTATTACACTGGCGCTGCATAGTCAGGCTATAAATTGCTTACAAGTTAAACAATAGTCTGTTATAACCTACCAGCAGAATTATATCTAACATCAATCAAATGGAATACATGTATAATAAGCGTATCTTACTCGGCTTTAAATCTCGGTGCGACGTAAGGTGTAATAATTATAATTAATTCAAATCTATGTGGATTGAAGCGTGAAGATGATAATTTCCACACGTGCAGTGTAGCGTTTTTCTGCGTCGCTAGAGTAGATAGATACATCGCAGCATAGCGTGTATAATATTATAATCTCGTAATATCAATTCTCTGAACGCCGCGAATTTGCATCCTGCGTCTGTCTCATCTAACTGAATAAAAGTGGAATAAGAATATGCATGCAAAACGCACCCTGCAGCCATCGCGCACATAGGGCGTAATATATTTTAAGTGTCGCACTTACTCACGTGTTACGTGTCTTATAAAAATCTAATTACATAGTAGGTGCCTCGACGCGCGTGTTCTGTACTTGTACGAATTCAATATCGTAAGGTTAGAAGACAACCAGCAACATTGCACATTTTGCACCTTCTTACACCTCGAAGTAGGTGGATTTCACATGGTGGTAATCATCACTGATGTGCCTGCAGTCACCGATTCGTTATGACTCCCACAAATTGGCATTATTCGAGCAACAATTGAGTGCTTAGTAAAGCTTATTCTTTGATATACGCTGATCGCTGCAAATCATATCAATCGTCTCATTGTTTTTTAAATGTTGAGCATGGCGAATCATTTGGAAAAAA
>JAODAC010000016.1:1305379-1319198 GCA_027575185.1 Mimaenictus wilsoni | reverse complement strand
GTTATTTAATTTTTAAGAACAAGTAATAAGGCAGACATATTAAATCGTTCTTAATATGACCTACGCTATATTTGTGTCTTTTCAGGCTTAATGTTTAATGTAATAGAAACCAATCATTTACTCCTTTTAAAATTGCAATATCGCCCTAAAATATTTTCTCTTTGGCGTGGATCACAAAACAGAATTAAAAACACTTTTTCTGCGTTTGGCAAACGACGACAAGAAAATGTCCTCCCACTTGAGGATTCTTGAGGATAATTTTTAATTAAAAATTGAAAATCATGAATATTCTTCAAGCTACTTACTAGGATCATCTAACAGTAATATCAATTGAGCACTCTCTTCATTGTGCAAATTTTCAAAAGGACTATTTTGTGGACGCAAATTCTGATCCTGTTTCAAAAACATGTGTTCATGTGATGATTAATAATTCTCATTTTCTTGTTTTAGATATCGATGAAACAGGAATTCTTCACAACAACATAAAAATACATTGTTTACACAAAAAAAGTCTAATATAATAACATTAAACATTGGCAAGAAACGTGAGCGTGCCGGCCCTATTTACGTACACAATATAATAAATATACTGGTATGTAGAACCTCATCGTTCTATGATTAATTTTCAGTTGCTTTAAAATTTCTTGGTAGCTTACATTTACCTTCTTGACGAAATAATTCTGACAAACTCTAGGAGTGATAAAAAATCACACTGAAATATTAAAAAAACTAATAAATCAAATATATTTATTTTACAGCTTCAATGTGTACCATTTTACTAATTAATATCGGTATTAATTATAAAAAACATAGCCAATGTGTGGTATTCTATAATCTTCTTTTGAAAATCCCTCTGTATAGGAATTTCAAATATATTTGTTGAAATATGCCGAAATATCCTAGAATACAATCATTTTTAAGCAGATTCATGCACCGAAAGCGTAAGCTGAAAGGTTCATGCGCCTGTTAAAAGGTTATTTGAATTAATAATTCCCGGATTAGCGACGCTAATACGCTTGAATAAAATATAATCGCAATATTCGTTACGAAAGCGTGCGTATTGTGCGGCCCACAAAATGATAAAACGCCAGCAACAGTAACAAGGAATGTTTGCGATACAAAAAGCATCGATCCATTTTGCCAATCGACAAGCGCAATATTGGTGCTCTTTTCACAAAACCCATCGCTCCTATCGCTCGCTGTTTACTACAAAATAACTCATCAAATATGAAACGCACTGCAACCTAATCACACTCAACAATGCAGCTCAGCGCGCACTCGCTATTCTATCAATTATTTACCGATCAATATACGCCTGATAATTATTTCGCTGACAATGCGGCGCAAAATTTAAACATCACCGCCGGCGCCGGCGTGCGCGAGCAAATTAATCGACACGTCGCATTAACGCGCGTCCATGCAGCGCGGCCTGAAATTAGAATAATATTTCCTGCGCCCTTCAATCAATACGCGCATTAGCCATTTATCATCCGCGGGCCGGGCATTCGTAGATTTCAGCATTCAGTTGCGCCGCATGCGAAATTTCGCATGCATTGAAAATCTACGCGACGCGACGTGCGCACAGCCGAAATTTTGTTTTTTTGCGTAAATGGAAGTATTAATTGAACGCACGTCGTATGTAACGCGTGCGTCGTTCATGATGTCCATAATGCGGCTATGATCGAACAGCAATACATACGAACAAAGCGCATGGCACCGAGGTGATTTTTGAATACATATTTGAATACCTCGTGGCCCAATGAATATGTGCTTTTTGTGCAGATTTCGTCGGTGCAAATATGCGCATTTCCTGCTCTGCGCCGAAGTTGGATTTTGAAAACAATGCAGCATAGCCGTGCAGCAGGCAAAAATGCTGCAAAAAACTCTGAATTACATGTACTACCCTCAATTGACAGTAGCTCCACCTGCATACCAAAACCGTCAACGTTGACATTCTTTTAATTAGAACTCGAGTAGGTGCTTTTTTTACACATCGCGAAATAATGTAGTGCGCGGTTTTAATTAATGCTGATTTTTTTTCAAAGTGCAGCTAGTCGACCCTCTATTGATGTATAAACGCGATCGCCGCGCCTATTTACAACTTTGCTGGAAAACTCAATTAAAGCCAACTTTTATCCGCTTTTCATATAGGCTT
Organism: Mimaenictus wilsoni; assembly: GCA_027575185.1. NCBI lineage: Eukaryota > Metazoa > Arthropoda > Insecta > Coleoptera > Staphylinidae > Mimaenictus > Mimaenictus wilsoni. Next base: position 1,317,043 of record JAODAC010000016.1, on the reverse strand, counting down.
GACATTTTCCAGATTTATTTACAAGCGTGTAATTAACATGCTAATTACAATTTTTGACAATTATAGATTTTTATCATTATTTATAACTCGTTAAAACGAGCAGTTGCTTAGTTTCTATTATATAATTATATAATTCCCGCTTGCACTTGATTAAAAATAAAGGAATAATAATCCAATTTCCTTCTATTATTATACTTTCTTCAGGTATTGTATTATATTTTTAATTTGTTCCAGGACTGTATATCGAAAACAACTTCATCGCTTTTCGCTCAGGCCATTGCTTCGCTGGTAAAAGAAGAACGTATGGCTCAATTAATTTAAAAATTTACAAGAACAGTGAACCTGCCGAGTCACGAGATATTTTGCTCGTTGTTGACAGGTTTCCACAATAACAAACCAGAATAACACGATAACTATTTGAATTTCAACCTATCTACTATAATGTTCGAGGCAAATGCAATTAATTGCGTCATATTAATTACATCACGACGCAGGTGAAAATCAATATATTTGCAACCTTTGAAAGCAACCGTTTCTTATTTTATACGCGAGGCAATGAATTAACCACACGATGAGGTATCGCAATGATGATGTGGGCGCACCATAATCTGAAGGCGATGAAAAGACCAGCGATGAAAGAATTTTCGGCGAATTAAGTAACCTGTAAATCATATTCTACCTATGAAAACAAGAAAATTTCATTAGTCTCTTACGGCCCCAATAAAGAAACTACATCACTGCTTATGAAACATTATTTAATTGTTTTCACAACCTTGCAATGGCCATCAATTTAAAATTGGTTTGAATTCTTCATTAATTAGTTAATTTCTCGGTTAATTGGCGTTTTCTTCGCTATCATAATCACGCGTGCGCCACATTCGTGTGGTTGGGTGGTACGCATTGATCTATGTAGCAAATTATTTCGTCCGTTGCGTCGGTTCGCGAACGTCTGCGAAGAGGTCTGCGGTCGCGCCGCCGGTGCAATCTGGCTGTATTTTATTTCGCCGGGTCGGCGTCGTCGTCGACATAGAAAGAGGAGCGGTTTCTGCGGCGGCTAGATCAAAGCCGTCGCATTGACGTGCGGCTCGTGAGAGCGCCGACGCAAGGAAATCGTATCGTATCATTGCGCTATAAAGCAAAGAAATTTTATAAACACGCGAATTGGATTATTGAAACCTGCTGCCCCAAAACCACGCCTATCAACCTCCGTAGCCCCGTAAACTAGTCGTCAGCAAACATTTGGGCAATTTGTTGTTTGTGACTTTGTATAAAATCTCTAATTGGCGATTACAAATTATGGAGAGTCAAATGTTGTTAATGCAGTTTTTGGTGTGGGTTCATGTGTATATGTGTGCTGCTCACTGCGTAGACTCGTAGACTGTCACCTCCTATGGAGGTACTACAGGTACGCCGATAGCATTGACTGCGGTCAACTGTCAGCAGTCAGCTACTTGGTTATTCCAGTCAGCTGTTTATCCCAAGGTATAAGCAAGATAAATTTAATATAATGAGTTCAAAAGCTTGGGAACCCGTCTCCGGCGGCTCCTTACGCGACTATTATATCACTGTAAATCTTGCGCAACGTTTTCGTCGTTCGTGCGGCACACGTAGCATCGCATAGTACCAGACGCATGGGATGTGGTGTTCATCCTGCCACGGCTGCAGCACAAATATAGTAGCAACCATCCTGACATACACATACGCAAAAGCGTGCATGGCTGCAGCTCCTTATCCACGCTTTTGGGACGAGAAACTGTTAAAACATTTGTGCGTTAAACGCGGCGAAAGCGACGCCAACTTCCCGGAATCACGCGCGCCTGATGAAGATTTCGTGAGAGCCTCTAACTAGCTTCAGTGATCAAACCGATTGGCACACACGCACATGCACAATTATTTCCAAATGCTTTTGTCTGTAGTAAAACGAGGCTATCTTCAGATCAATACGTTTTGTTGATGCTAGAACGTAAAACAAAATGATCATTTTTTAGAGAAGTTCTTAAATTTCTTCCACTATTTCCAAGTTCCAAGGGAGGACAAACTGAGTAAATATTAGCAATTAATTAGCAATAGCAATTAATTTAATTTCTGTTATCTGCTTATCATTATAACCATGTTAAATTTCATTCAACCAAAGATTCTACCTGTAATACATTGATCTTCACGAAGGGACTCTATATATTACACAAATTTCTGTGTGATGTAGGTACGTATTTTAATTAGGCCACAGTAGGTGTGTTCGAGTGGAATGCTGCGAGCTGCGTGCGTACGATCGAATTTTGATAAGTGGAAGACGTACACCCACAATCGTAAAGCAAGGGTTTATTTCAAAGGTATAACCCTTAAATATCTAAAGGGCGTGCATAAATTGATCGAATCCTATACTCACCTTCATATTTTGGGGTCAAAGGTTGTTCCCTGAGATATCATGTCATAAATCTTGATGAGAATTTGCCTAAAACTAGCAGCGATAAATTAAGTTTCTCCTTGCCGGTCGTCGCTTTTGTATGCGAGAGAATGTTGTATAATCCACCGGAACGAAATAATACAAATATTGCATAAATTACTATCAAAACAAATCACAGTTGTATTACAAGGTTTGCTCGGAAAGCCACGGCGCTTCTATACGACAGTGTATTGTTTTGCAGGCTTGGGGGTGCTGAAAAGTAATCAGAAAGTTAAGGTAAGGATTTTAAATAAGAAAAGTTTTGTCGTTTCTGCTTGCTTTCCGTACTCGGTTCGGTTTGCTTTTTTGCTATCTCTCGCCCTACCGTCTTCACCTCAACGTGGTAGTATACTATGGTCGCCTTCATTTTGTGCTGGCCGTGTTTTGAGAGCGGTTCTTTCCGGATTTCGGTCGAATTGCAACCCGACTGACGGAGATTTGCACGTTTATCTACTAACTTGATCGAAATAGTGATTGATGCCGAGGTGGTCGAGGCGATAATGGATTAAACTTTTATGCACCTTCCACGCAAGAGATTGCGAATTAAAATTGCTCAATTTCCACAATTCGCAGACAGAATTTTTATTCGCATCGCCGCCGGCTAGCAAACGGACGCGTTACCATCTCGTCCGGCGGAGCTTTCGAGCATTCTCGCCGAAAGACTTATGATCGCGGCCGCGAAGCGCGATTTCGTACGGTCGCGCGTTAAATCAACTTAACGCATGTACCGGCCGATTCGGGCGTTGAGTAAAAACGTCTCTCTGACGCCTCCGGCTCTTTCTCTCTGGCAGCGAAATGGATTGCGTTGCGTTGATATTTTTACATTAACGTATCGGCCAGCCGCCATTTCGTAATAGAAAATTGAATTGAAATAGTGCGCCGTGCGAAGTTCCGTTTGTTTTTGAAGAAAAACCATCGATTTATCGAGTCCGGCGCGACGATTTATTGGCTTATTTTGAGATTCTAAATATGGCACTATAGATTTATAACTTTTGTTACTTAAATATTTGAGGCTAATATTTCATCAGTGCAATGCTGGGCCGCGGCTTGGCTCTCGATGCACTCCTGTCCGTGCATTCGGAGCAACGCTGAACTTAATAAATAATAAATAATCCGTGGCTCGACGCATGCAGACAATAACGCCGCCGTTTCACATTGAAAACTCGCGAATTTTCGCCCCAACGAAACAAACGCGTGTTCCGCCTTCGCAGCGTCTGGGGGCGGCATGTCGTGCAAGTAAGTACAACATCCAAACGCAAACATCTCGAGGTTTCCAAGTTATCTGTAGTTGTGTGCATGTGGGAGACTGGTGGCGCACGGCACGAAACGTTGGCCAAATTTTCCCCAAGCCTGACTAGCTACGCGCAAGAAAACACCGAAACACGTCGGACAAATAACAACATTAATTTAATGCCTTCCGCTGAATTTGCCGGACTTGGATCCCGAAAGCTCCCCGAGTTGCAGACAGGCGGCACTCGAAGTTCCGAACGATCCACCCCCCTCAGTCTGTTGCGCCCAGCCCGACGTTTGCAACCGAGTCATCGTTAAACCATTTCTCCCCCGTGTTATGTGTTATTTTTTTCACGTTGGGACTACGCTTGGTCGTGTGCGATTGTACGCGTAGTGAGCGGCTCTCCTCCGATTGACTGACATCTGCGCAATTTATAAAAAGCTGGGGCGGTCTTGCATCCCTCAGCTTCCAACTTCGCAACCAGCTTGAAAGGGCTCGAGCATGCCGTTTGCGAGCACTCGAGCGATAAAATGGAAATGCTGTATGATGGAATTGATTTTTCAGTTGGTTTTCGAGTGCGGTGATAGTAGCATGCATGTGCGTGTGTTTCGGCCGGGTGCACATACTTAGCGCATACCCACGATGGTTTCACAGGAAACAATATAATCTATGACTCCCACTGCTATTTAAAACTTGGGGATTGTCGCCTACCCCTCTGTTTATACGTATATCTAAAGTGTTTATTATACAATGTATATATCTGCACCCCTAATCCTAACTCTCCCCCCCCCCCCCCCCCCCCCCCCCCTATCCCCCCCCCCCCCCCCCCCCCCCGAAGCGCAAAATACAACACTGCCCAACACCCACTATGGAGAATTTATACAAGCAATTAGGAAAAATCCTAGACTCGTATTTCGATTTCCTTTCGATTCAATTACCCAGTTCATTACAACCCACAGACGTAGACAAAACAGTTTTATTCAACTTTAATTACACCCTCCGGGGAATCCGAACACAAAAATAATCTGAAGTTAATGACTACTATTTTAGCTTGAGGCAATAACCCTAGTGTAATTATCACAGCAGGGATCGAAGGTCATAATGATTCGTAATTTGATAACAGCGTGACATTTTTATAACCTCACCGAATTTGGGCCCACCCCAAGTTGGTCAATTTTTCAACTTCCTAATTAAATTTGTTTTTGCACAGTTGGGTTCATGATTGATGTCAAAATCTAATTATAATCAAAAGAAACATCAAATATAAGTTTATTGTTCATGCATATTAGAAGTTGTAAAACACTAAAAACGAGAATAGTCCACCCTTTCTAACATTCGAACAACAAATTAGAAAAGCACACGCGATACGTTGTTCGTATTTTTGTCACTGGCATCGACTGAAGAAAAATGATTTACTGTATCAAGTAGCGTTTTTTTCTGCATACCGTCATTTGTCTTCATTATCGCTTTATAAATCTGACTCGTATTTTACAGATTAATTAGTGTACCACTCACGAGTGTATTAAATATGCCAAACATTTTTTTCGCACCTTGCTGCGCCGCAGTAAGAATAACTTGTTGTTGTGACAGGCAGGACTGTATACAAAGTGCGTAGAACGCAATGCTTTACGTTGACGGCCAGATTTGTGGGGCTGTTTGTTGCTGCGCTGTTAGGCGCAATTTAAATGATAATTACACCACGATTGGATGATTTAATATATGAAAATTATATAGGCGAAGGCAAATTCAATTTAGATAATCTCAATTATCACGCACGCGAATGCATATTAATGATCAGCACTTGTTGTTAGTGGAAGTTAGAGAGCAATTCAATAATTTATATTTGAATTTTATTTCAGGTTATTTCTTTGATTGGAGGATAAAGGAAGATATTATGAAGGTATGTTATATTTTCTTCTATATATATATATTTACCAGGGAACATCTTAAAACAACTTGCAAGCTTTTTGCAAACAAGAATAATTCAACAGAAAATGTAGATTCGAGCGTCGTGTTTTTTGGCATTCTAAAAATCTTGTCGTCGCTATAAATTACTTATGGACAAAATACGCAAACTCTTCCATCTTCCAACCGCATACCTTCCCCACATCTTATGCTAATGTTGGCTTGTATCATTCCATGTTTAATGTATAAGCTATTATGTTGAGTTTGGCGGCTGTTTATGGTTTAGTTAGCAGCATTAGCATAGCCCGGGCGCTATCTGTGAAGAGAGCCCAGCCTCCTGCGTTGATAATGATCGGCAGCAAAGTTTCGTCTCTATTACTCGGTGCTGTGCGGGGCAAAAACAACCACGACAACTCATTTGCGGCATTTAGGAAATTGCGAACGCACTTAACGAACATCATATTTACGCCAGCGGCGCTAATGTGGCGTACCCTTTTTCTGCGCCGGTTTTTCGTGGCTTTGCCAGCCAAAGTGTGAAAGTTTTGGGCCCGCTCTGTCGATCATAAAGATGTCTGCTCAGCTAGGTTGCGGAATTAATTAAAATTTTCGGCGTAATTTGCGAAATATTCTATATATTTAAATTTAGTTTTAAATGGAGTTCATGGAACTTCATTCGCGTTGAATTTGGCGCATTTTCTCAGTTACTGGTATCTATCAACTCAGTTTGTTGCAACACTTGGTTATTGCCAATTATCATTATAAGGAAGCTGCCAATTCGTATTTAATCAGAGCATGTTTCGCCGAAGTTGGTGGTTCCACAGACTGGTTGAGCACAAGCGTCGCGATTGCCGGCCGCATTGGTTTGCATTGGTTTATATTGAAACCCACATAACAAACGTGTGTCAGCCATCACCGACTACTACTACTGAAGATCGAATTCACAAATCTGGACTGGTGCTGGCACGTTGGTTGAGTCTTGGAAAAAATGAACCCACCCGTTTTTGGACTCGTCATAATCCAACTCCACGTTAACTTCGTGACGATAAACGAATATCGATTTATATTTATATTCTCATTTACGTGTGTATGAAGATATAATTGTATTACGAGCTTGGCATTGTTGCAATGTTATCCTAGTGTGCCTAAAGTCTGATTATCAATTTAGGTTGCATAGTACACGAACACCTTCCTACTTTAAAATTGCAGTAGATCCATTTGGTTATATCGTATCAAACAATAACGTGCAAGGAATAATCAAAATTGTTTACGATTGGCGTCGATGCGTAGCCCAGAAATAAAACAGGTGGCGTCTGGCTGTGGACGACGTGATATCACTGCTCGCCACGTTTTATTGCGTTATTATAATGCGGAAATGATATGTTGCAATGCATTTAAATCGCATCTAATAAATATAATATTTTAAGGTAACTGAATTTGCATCGAGCCAAGGTGAGCGCATGCGCTTTATTACAATGAATTATGCGAGCCACCGTTATTTATCAATTTCATATTTGCCATTTATGGACCCGACGCAGTCTTGCACACCGCCATGGCACGCGTACTCGCATGTTCATCGTCATCGCATCGCCGACGCTGTCGTCGTCGTTGTCGTGCTTCTTTACCATCTCGACTCATCATCTTGCAAATCGTTTTCTATTATATTCTCGAATGAGCTCCCCCAACGGCCTGCCACGACGCAGAATATCCACTTGCAACGAGAGATAAAACCGTCCATCTCGCGAGATTTTTCTACTTAAATTTCACTAAAAACCGTTAAGTCGCTGGTTTTCTTTATATGTAGATGCGTGGCCATAAGCCCGTGGTTGCGATAACGCCAAAGATAAGTCGTATTAGGCAATTTCACGAAGCCACGTTCGCAACTCGGGTCTTCGTGAAGTATCCTCGACCAGTTTGGAGAGGTTGGTTGACAGTTGACATCAATTGTTAGACATTAGAATTTTCTTGTTTGAATAATTTTAACTGATTATATTCAAAAGTTTGATCATTTTTTAATCCGCCCTAAGTTGATTAAGAAGTCATTTATAACAATCCGCAGTAAAGTAGAGAAAACCCTTTTCAGAAAATTCAGAATTAAATTTCACCCCCATTCAAACACCTGCTAAGTTCTTCTTCGACCTATAATATTGATCCTAGGCAATTCATCCACAGATTGTTGGCAGTATTTAGTGATAACTTTAATTCTGAATAAATTGATGTAGGGTTGGTATTCCCTGATATATAGCAAATATATTTAACAATATAAGCTTTTATGGCAGCGAAAATGCAGATGTTATTAGACCTGTGATGTAATTAATCGGAGGAAATCTTACTGAAGACTGTGGCAAATTTACTTCTGAAGCGATTGGTGTAAGAGTTATGAATATCGGAATATAAAAACTATACATCAAAGTTCAATGACGGAGACAAGTCATTTTAAGTCTTTATATTTCTGGCGCCGGAAATATCGCCGTTAAATTATATTCAACTTTCATCAGTTGTAATATCGCCATTTAGTCGGCGGCTATTAGGTAAACCACTGCAAATCGCATGTATATTATTTTTGTAAATTGACGATGGAATGGAATGAAAGTTGATGATTAAAATCCAACAATAGATAAAGATAAATTACAAAATAATTTAAAAAATATAGTTTTACTACACTTGTGTGGTCAAACATACAACTGTATTTTTACACATGACTTCTTACTAGGCCTCTCAGTCTTAATACTCTGTTAAGCAGAAGGCCATTTGTTGCTCCACGAATGTGCATCCACCTCAGTGAGTCTCGACCACTATGTGTCACTTTGTAAATTTAATTGGAGGTAAATCGAAAGTATGAACCGCAACAATACGACGACCGTTGGGCATAGTTCTACGCAACAACATCAATAGTTTCTGTATATATCAAGCGTTTAACTATATTATTACAACGAACCAGTGATCGATACTTAGATAATGCGAGTCATGGTCAAAGTATATAGAAAATTACCTTGGAGTAAAATTATGATTATACGCCAAGCGTGCGTGTGTTTGTAGTCGCTTAAAGAAAAAAGTAAGCGCATAAGTCTACCGCGTGTCTGCCTCGCGTACTCGTGCCTTTCGTTTGCGTTGTTATTATGCGCTATTCAAGCGTCGCAAGACAAGATAATCATGCACGGGCCGGCATGGGCAAACGCGTGAGTGCCGGGGATGTGTTTATCACTACTAGGTGCAGGTTTTCGGCCATTTTTACGAATTTATCGGCCGTTGCATAATCGCTGCGGCGACGACAACGGATGAATATCGAATTGCACACGTCGAATCCAATTATGCATAATTGATGATGTAAATATTTATGTCTCTTGCCGTACGCGAAGTTTTCATTTTTTGAAAGGGGATGAAAATCGCCCAAGTTGCGCCCACGCAGACTCGTTTCGGTATAATGTGTTTTATTAATTGCGGACTGCATGCATGCATGAGGCGGACTCGCCATCGATTTCGGTTTAATTTTTGTTGTCTCTTGCGTACTGCGCGCCATGTCCCATAATGATATGTAATCGAAGCGCAATAGGCAACGAAAATGCAGTCGTGTTGCAGCCGTGTCGTCCATCCCGCTGATAAATTATAAATCAACATTGATTTTCGTGCGCTCTTCCGGTTCGGCAAACACGTGAATTTGCGTTGATAAAATATGAACAGCCTTACTTAACGGCAAATGCGGTATATTATATTATGAATATTACAACATTTCCATAAAGTTTTATTTGCCCAACATCAAATGATTTTCAATTCACGATAAATTTCGTCAAATTTTATGTTTGTTTGTCTGCGTATATCCGCAGCACCGGTAGGCAATTTTACTGTACATTTTCCAAACCGCAATGTTAATCCTCAGGCAGATTACTCCAAAATAAATCATGTATTTCGCTGAAATAAAATATGCACCAACTAAATCATTTGGCTTTGTATGGTTGGTGCCGAACGAAGGCATTGAATACGCAAATGTGCAATGAAATTAACGGTATTTTAATATTTCATTAACTCCGGAAAGTTGTAGAACACGGAAGGTGCGCAAAAACGCGCGCTTTTTCCGCGCCGCCTGAAAATTGCATAATTAACGAGGCGATTTCAACTGCGCACTAATTCATTCCGCATTAATCATCGTCGTCGAACGACCCGCAGTTTGCCCGGTTTGATTCGTTTTCGTTTCGACTTTAGTTGTGTCGACTTTACAAATAGTTGGATGGCTGCGTAGCCCCAAGAGCGCGTTCTCGACGCTAACAAACCGTTTTGTAATTGCGAATAAATCTTTAACCATAGACCAGAACGCCATGGCGTGCGCGGCATGCACGTCGTTTCGTCGTTTGTTGCAATATACTTGATAATTGCTTCGAGTACCTCTTCCTCGCGTCTCGGCGCGTGTTTTCTTCGTTTCTTTTTTCCAGTTTCTCGGTTGGAAAAGTGATAAGAAATTATGTGGCGCGCCAACGTGCTTTTATACGCCGCACGGCCATCCATAGCAATTATCTACTGGAATAAGTAAAAATTGCAGACTGTTTTTCGTCTCTCACGACGCTTTACCACGATCTTCTTATGGTCAACAGTTTTAGGGAATTCATATCTTAGATTACATTGAAAACTGATAAAGGTTTGGTTTTTTAAGTGAGTTCCTCCTGGATGTTTCTTACATTATATTTGTTCAATTATTTGGGACTAGATTATGAAAGCCGTGTCAATGATATATTTTTTCTAATCATTATATTATTGTTGTGAATCTAGTGGGGTTGTATTTAGCTATATTATGTCTCCTTTTAAAGTTTTTCATATCCTTCCTTATAATTTCCCTGATAATTACACTTTATCTGGAAAAGTGGAAGTCCTTATGGCCAGTCCTCTGCAAAAGTTTCTCGGATCTTTGATTGAATATTTTTATTTAACAATGTTTTGCAAAGGTTCTTGTGTGACTTATAAGTGCTACACTCTTTTAGGTTCCGAGTAAATTACATTTTTAAATCGCCTTATGTACAGTCCCAAGTAAAACAGTAAACTTTGATCGGCTCCAGAAATGTTCAACATTGTTTATACCTTGAAAGTTAAGAATAAGTACAAATTTCTAAAATTGTGATGATAAAAATTATGTTGTGGAGCTAACAAGTATGATTTACCCCTCTGTTAATTTCATATTATTGAGTTTTATAGGGGATTTTATTGAGAAGAGAGTCGAAAATAGAAATATTTGTAATCAACAGACTGTATTTAACCCAAACAAAACACGCTCGAATGATCTGACACATCAGACCGTGGCAATGTAGTTTTTTTTGCTCGACAGTCTGGTAGTCATATCCCATCTGATCGGCATCATCGCGCAAAGGATAATAATGCCAGTTTTTATTAAAGTTACACGCATCATTTCGGTATGAATTATTAACTCTAGAGTGCGGCTGTAAGGCACAAAAGTTGGGGCAGTATTGAAAAAGCTCACGCAAACTAACGACGAAAAAAAACCGAAAAACGTGGACAGCGCGAAGCCACACGGAAAACACAAGTGCTATTTTATTCCCTGTTTTTTGTTTATGCCCCTTTATGGTTTATTTAATGTTTATCGCTGTGTCGTTTCGCTTGTTTTTTTGTTAATTGTGGTACATTTTGGTATCCGTTTCGGGTTTATTAAATAAATTATCCGTAAACTTGTAAACCATTATTCTCCGTTATTAATAGTAAATTCCATTTTCATAAACATAGGAAAAAGTGCTTTTGTTATTAAATTATTGTCCGGGCAGTTTTTGTTCTTCCAACTTTTGTAACAGTATCGCCATGAAGAGTGGAATAAAAACATATGAATTTCCCAGAGCTCAAAATCGACATTCATTGCAGTGAAACAAATCGCCGTGTGCAGATGGAGCTGGTATGTGAGGGTAGATGTCTGTGTGCGTGGTGTCGTTTGTTTTTGGGGCCATGTGGGCGGCCAGTGAATGTGTGTTCCTTCGTTCGTTGTGAGGGGCGGTTGATGGCGGCTGGCCGGATTGGATGGCGAATTTTTCCGCAGAGAATAACAAAAATGCGGTCGTCGCTTTTAAACAGAATGCGAGGTCATCAATGTAACAAA
>JAODAC010000016.1:1283660-1297306 GCA_027575185.1 Mimaenictus wilsoni | reverse complement strand
AATTACATTGAAAAAGAATTGAATAGAGCTAATGACCATAGCAGTCGATGCTCGGTAAAATCAAACAAAAAAAAATCCAAGCATTATATAACAAGTATTTGCAGAATTACATAATATACATTTAGATTTGTATTTCAAACTTGCTCAAATGGAATAGATTCGTAGTATGAAATACTTTTAACAAAAGTTTCTCGAGTGATTTAGAGTATAGGTATCAAAATATAGTTGGCAGTAAAATTTGGCAGTGATTCCAATATTGATTTTCTTGAATTGTTAAAGTTAGATAACTGTTACGAGGTAGTCCCGTATTTTACAAACATTAATTTATTTTCCGGTGATGTGCGGGTGTCATTGAGGTAGGTGACTCAACAGGATATTTTTATGTTAAGTTTACCCGATGTGTTAAGTACTACTCACTCCAACGTATCTGTTCAAAAGCACTCGCTGCCTTTAAGCACCACAACGTCTTCATTAAAGAAAATGGCAGGAAAAAAAAAGTTAACAAACACAGGGGAAAATAGGCGAAGGACTACGCGTGCGACGCTTTTACAATGGCGCAACCCCCCTTGCTCCCATTTCTACTGAACGCATCACCGACGTCTTAAGAATAGTGGCGCAGGCAACATCCTAGGCAACCAACTCAACACTAACTAATGTACAACGTTTTGAAATTCCGTTGCCAATTTCAATTCGCAGTGTATTTCTCTCACATAAATGAATCGATATATAACTTAAAATATGATGTTTGTATCGTCTGTTTTTTTAAGATGCTCAGCTGAACTGTTGTCCATTCTATAGAGCACAAAAATATTTTTGTAAAACGCGTTTCTAGATGCCGTCTTTTATTTTCAAGAAAAAACATTGGTTAAGCATAGAAGGTATCTTCCATTGTAGGCGTGAATTTAACTTCCTGGAAAATGGGCCATCATTCAGCCAAATTGCACAAATCGAAAAATAATCTTGCGAAAAACGTCTTCAAAGTTGTCATAAGATTATTATACCTGGTGAATTACTCGAAAAGTAAGCTCCGTACGAAAAAACTGTAGGTAATCAAAATATAATTTCCATGGGTATATTTGTAACAGTACTGTGGTACATTTGTTATGACGGATTTAAATAACACGGCTAAAAGCATGCATTTGTTTGAAAGTTGCTTCTGTAATCGATAAATATCAATTTATAAATTAATTTCCCAAATACTCAAATACTCAAAATGACGTCCGTGGACTTCATTGAATGAATCATTTTGTGTTGAGATCACCGACAACCGAGATAATAAAAACCGACTTTTGAAGGCCGCGTTAAACAAGGGCCTATCATTAGCCTAACGTGTAATAATGAGAATTATTATCAAATTAATTTAAAGAATGTCACGTGGCTTGTAGGCGTCGAAAATTTTGCAGATTGCGTCTTGCCAACACGAGGGACACTTGAAAAAGCTCGCGCAATACTCCCGTGCAATTTAAATTCGCTCGGGCATGAAAAAATGAGTGCGTGTTTTCGGCAGGTTTATCTTTCCGGCGGTGTTGCATTCGAGGGAAATTCGAGCGCGGCGGGATTTAGGACTTAATATAAAAGGCGGACACAAGTTGGTAAAGTTTTTTCTGCGAAATAGAAGACACGCCGCATTAGGAGCGCTTCCGTCGCGACAAGCAATTATTTCGCTTTGAATTTTTCGGCGCATTCATTAATCTCCTTCCTTTGTCGATTTTGCTAATTCTGGCGAAGGTATTTTCTTATTTTATCTTCGTAATACCTGCAACATACTGTCTCATCAAGAAACAACCGACATGGAATATATAAATTTGATCCTACCATTTTAGGTATATAATGACTACTTATATTTCTACAGTTACTTTATAATTTGGCTTGATTTATTGGTAAGTTGATGATATTTATCATAGCCTTCGGTTATGTCAGGATATATTTATGTATCTGTTGGCGTTATTATTGCATTGCAATATGTTACATGTACTTGTAGCGGATTCGAAATGGTCTCGTTTGCAATTCTGTTAACGCTGGTTAGATCTTTTTGCGTCTTTCATTAAGTGGTATAACACTCCGTAGGTGATATTAGTTAACGGGATCGAATTCACGGATTATTGACACCTCTAGTATATCTTGCATGCCCCTGCATTTGCATTCAGCAACTTGAGAATACAAGTTGATAAATAATAAATGAAATTGATTAAGATTATTGTGGATCGATAATGAAAATACAAAATTAGTAATGTCAGTTGGAAATGTAGCACAATCTTGCAATACATTTAAAACTATTTTTTATGTGAGCTGTGTCTGCTTTGTATTTTTCAATTTCCCGAATCAGCAAACATTTGGAAAATTTAAAAAAGCAAATGTATTCACACTGCGTACACTTTTAAATGCACGAAATCGACTCGATGTGCATAAGTAAGTGCTGCTTTGCTATCCCCTTTGCAATTTTCCCCACTCGTAAAATGAAGCACTTCAGATAAAACTATGTTTAAGAATAGTACAGCCCGGGATTAATCTGCTCCATCCGGGGATATTTGTTAAGCGAAGATGAGATGAAAAAACTCTACGACGAGCTCAGGGTGGAGAACAATAGAGCTGGTTAGTTACGAAGACGTCACTTTATCAATAAAATTACAATAAAATTTGAATGTCGTACATCTTGGCGATGCAATCTTTTCTTCGTTAAAATATTTTGCATCTATAAGCAGTAAATTTACGCTGTAATTTGAATCCGACCGCATTAACTTAAATTGCTTTCACCCCTTTTCGGTATAATCTAATTGCCGCGCCGGCGGTAGGGGCGAGAAGAGTCTGCTCCATGTTGTCGATTTTTCCGTTTTGCGATATGGCAGGAACAAGTTTATTGTTGGCGAAATGAGGGAATTTCGTATATGTACGAAGCTTTGCAGTGAAATTGCGGCGTATGGCTGTCGAATTTGGCATGGCAGCACCCCATTTTCGGTGATGTTGTGGCTGGATTTATCGTCGCGTTTATGCGCGCTTGTCAAATGATCCCGGACGAATTTAATGCGCATCGAGTATCAATCATGTCAGTGCACTGTGGTCGACACCGCGTGCGTGGCTCATCACAATCGTTGTCGGGCGAAAGGAGCGACTCGTACAATACCCGAAGTGAATTTTATTGTCTTCCTGGAATCGTAAAAATAATGCGCAATAACTTATAGACGAACCGCACAGTCGGGGTTTGTCTTTGCAAACCTCTTCGGCGTGAGTCTGTCGGCTCTGACCCCAGGACAGCCAGCTCCATGTAATAGCCTACAATAACGCGGAGTGGTGACGACGTATTACGTGCGCGTTCAATTTATGCGTATTCGCGACATACGACATCGGGCAAGGGAACATCATCGATTACGTCGATTACATCGTGCGACTGGATTGGGTTGAAATGAACGAAACGCTCGAAATGTTCGGGCGCTTTTCCCCCCTGCGGCGGATGAGTAGCGCACATTTGCGATGACAGTTTGCCGAAGAATGTCGTGTTATGATAATTCGGTTTATAAATGCAAGTCAAAGTTGTAATGTATTCCGCGAAGCAGCCGCGTGGTGCAGCACGGCAGCGAGAGTGGCCCCACAAGCATGCATGCGTTTTACCCGGAGCTTACGTTGCTGGTTGGTCTGTTTATTTATTCGTTAGTGTAGATGTAATAGGTTGACGTTGCAATGCGCGAAACCGTCGCGAAGGTGGAACGCACGCCGTGACTTGCATGACACTGGCGGCAGCAACGCCCGGGACTCACTCGTGCTCTAAAAGGACATACACGATTTTGCTTTATTGCCAACATTTGCACAAACCGGTCGCACTCTGTACTTGCTCAGGCGAGAGAATACTATGTGGTTTTGTTCAATATTGCATAGTGTGGCAGAGGAGCTAACTGAATCTAAACCAACATCAGTTTCAGTCACGGACAGTCAACATTTATAACATTTTTAAAATATATGACTGATATATTGATTGTGGCAAAGTTGACCGGTTGACTAAACCTTGAATAAAAGAAACGATATCATGATCTCCCGAATAATTGTTTACTTCACAATAATAAACCCATTCATATAGGTTGTTCTTGGTTATATGCTATTGGAGGCCGGTGGATCAAGGGTCTCACGTCTCAACTCGCTGAACTGTGAACAGATCAGATGAAACTATATTATTGTTCTTTTATATCTCCCATTTAAGAAAGGAGCCTTAGGTTTTTAATAAACATTACGACATTCTTGGGTAGCACACCCACATGCTAGATTGAGAAAAAGTCTTTGTTAAAGAGCACGAACATTTTATGTATTCAGATGTTCCTGCTTCCAGTACTCTGATTTCCTTCTGTTGGTGGTACCTTAAGCCGCAGTGCCCTGTTATATTTCCATTGATAGGCTTCACTCGTTCTATTTAAGTTACTTTTTTGGATACTATGAGGGTTTGATTGACGTTTTGTCGGCCTCATACTGCTTGATTCGAACTATATATGCATTACCATGGGATCCCTGGAGGGGATATGTGACGGAGGTGAAAGCCCTTTGGAGGCGACCGTTCCTTTGGGTCCTCTTGTCGTATACCCGTGATCATGTGGGATGGTGATGCTTGCGATGGTGATGAGATTGAAATAGCGGCCACTTCTCAGCGACTGCAGACATCTAGGACGATGTTTATTTATTGATGTTTGCGTTGTGATTCCGAGTACCTCGTTTAGCGACGGGATGAGTGACTGTCACACTGCTATCAATGGTGAGTCTACCAAAAGGTTTTGTAAGCTTGGACCTTTACCCCTTACTTGACTAGTTTGTCAGCCATGATATGGGGAGGGGTATCCTTATGGTATGGATCCCATATAAGAGTGACGCGATTATTGTTAGACAATTATCTCTGGCTGTTTTGGCATTTTACTTTAGATTGCAATATGGTGAGATGGAGACCCAGAGCTAAAAGGCCTTTGAATCAATGACTTGGGCTATAGGTAATTCCTATGTCCGTAACTGTCTCTTGAGTGGAGACTCCTATATACCGGGCATACGGGTAGTAACATCATAGAAATCTGTCTCAAATTTCCTCTAACCTATCCCCATTAGTATTCAATCTGGATCTTTTTGTTTAGTTGTCATTGAACTTATCACTGGGCTACTCGACTAATACGGTTATTAACATTATGATTTGTTAAACCATTTTAATATTCCCCTGCGGTCCATTTGCAGACCCACAGAACGGTGTGACTATTAGTCTGTATCGGTACTATGCATGTATACGAGTGCCTGGAAAATGTGCTTGCGTATCGCAGCCATGCACCAGAGAACGAGAGTAAAACAACTATGGGAAGGCACCGCTAGGCATGGCGGGCTCTATTGGTGTTATCTTATTATAGCCAACAATCTTAGGCACGTCCGTTGTGAGCGTACATATAGAATTAAACTATGCGCCGAATGTAGAAAAATGCTACGCAGACTACGCGACCGGAGTGGTCTGTATGGAAAACTAACCGATATTTATTGAACTCGTTATTACGTTATGTAGCGAACGCTTCTCCTCTCTTAAGGGAAAAGGTGATGCCTTTACGCAGCTGCTAATTCTGTTCCACGCTACTGTCATTCAATTGCACTTTATTACATTTTATTATTGCAGCGTGATTAATCTGATTTATTTCCCACATTCAATATGTTGCAGGTGAGTGCCTCCGAAGCTTTCACTTTTTCCATCAGTCAACAACTTCGCAATCACGATGGTATCCTGGTGAGTCGTATTTAACAATTACGATATAATGCTAATTAGACGGGTGCGGTTGATTATACCCATAGGTAGGTACATATATTGGATTGACTAATTATGGATAATATCTTATTTATAAAGTGCGTCCATGCGAATCGAAACTTATAATTAAAGTTGGAGAAGACTCGGCGAGTTTCTCTGGCGAGATGACGTTCCGCCTGCACGAAACTATCGAAAAGCGCTTGAAGTAACTTCTACCGAGTTCGCAATCAACATTTGGAACAAACCGTAATCGAATGTATCGTGAACGGCGGATTAAAAGATTTATGACCATCAATCGATAGATGATGAACTTGTTGATGCAATCGTTTGTTTCAACTTTTACTTGTTTCATGAACCGCTAACTCAAATTGGAATTAACCAGCTATTTATTTTTGTCGAAACTTTGTTGATTGCGAGTTATGGCCCCCTCATTTTCCGCAACTTTTGCAAAATTATTTCTTTATTGCAAATTAGCCAGGGGTAAATGCGCGGGTAAAATGATGATTAAAATTTGAAGCGTTTGAGATTAGCATGCTTATAATCTTGCTGGTGGTTCTAATGCAGATCGTGGCTAAATATATTCACGTGGGTGGGTGCGGAAAAGCGCTGCCGGTGCGTGTGCGAAACTGGCAGCCTGGCGGCCTGCTAACACTCTGGTCAGATAAGATTGTTTAACGCGCCGAGGGTCGCTAACGAGCTGGCTTTTGTTTGATATAAACCATTTAGTCGTTACCGTTTTGGCCTTATTTATGGTCGAGTACACGGCCGTTGTGCGCGCGCGTCCATTAAGTGCAGAGAGCACAAGTTAAGAAATAACCGCCTCCCAAGGACACTGACGGTCGTGGGCATGTTGCGCCACTCAAGTCGAACCACTCACTCTCGTCGGGGGCGCATGATTACGATTATGACCAGCGATTCAGACCACTTTGCTAAAGATTTCGTTCATTCGTAACCTGGGTGGATAATTTGTTTTTTTTTTCTGCTGTGGGTTGTGCCGCACATCCTGGCCCCATTTTGGCCGCTTTGCAGCCCCCACGCAGCTCTCAGCAGGACGGCACTATTGGCGGAAGCATGCCGACTTTATTGCGTATACTTTTCAGTGCGCCGCAATAATGGCACGATTGGAGTGAGGGTTCTAGGGTTGGGACGACGAAATCGCGACGTGTCAGTATTTCTGATCCAACTAGTATCAAGCGAGAATGTGGAAACCCTAGAATAGTGGATAGTGGCGGGATAAGAAGTTAGGCCCCAGTAGTTGTTTGCAGCGTTACCCAGACGACTGGCGTGATATCTTCGACAATATGTGGGTGGGCTGGACCCGCTAAGTCTTCGCCCGCCCGAGACATGGAAATTGCGTGCTCAACTTCCATGGAAAATATGTACCCAATGCCGGAGCCACTCTTGGCGCTTACTAATACGTGCGCAACCCAAGCATTTGAGGCAAGTCGGGTGATGTCGTAAGTGAAAATGGAGACATATGTTTATCCTCGAGGCTTATATATGCGCGTCCCGAGTGTTTTTCAACCGTTACATGTGGACTAAACAAATTTTGAACCCTCACTGGAAAAGTTTGCATTGCCCGCCTGCCTGTGCTGACTCACCAGAGTTTGGAGAAAAATAGGTTAAATTTTATACGCTATAAGTCCGAGAGTAAATACTTGAGGAAATATATTGTGGCTCTTGGAAAATAACAGCGGAATTGGAAATGGGCCGGGCAGAGCAAAGTGATGGCTTTATTTGCATATTAAAGTAATTGGAAAGCATCGGAACGTGATTAGGCGAAGCTCCCTGCGAAGGCGAACTGTGGAACAAACAGTCAGTCGTCATTATAGCGGGTGGCGACTTTCCACAAACGTAAAGTCGTTGAGCGTAGTCCGTTAATTTTCGAATATTTGGAAATCATTACGTAAGGCCGAAGTCACTAACACCGAAACCACCACCACCGGACACCACAGCAATTTATCGTGGCTTATGCTAGACAGCGGCGGGGATGGCAATATTGGTGGCGGCAGCAGTGGATGTCCTCGAATGATGCGAGTGTTTGCATTGTGCACACACCCGCGGCAGCGCATTGAGGTCGAGAATACGGTGCCAGACCGCTTTCAAAACAGACGGAGAATTTCGGCGGTGATCCCAATGTTTGGTAGCCTTTGGGTGGCAAGCCGACCAGCAGAAACGGTGTCCTCCTTCACCATTCGGCTGGCAAAGCAATGAGTAGATCGAACTGTATCCGGCTAGCCGATGCTTGCATACCTCTAATTCGGCGAAACCGAGACACCTTGTTGTCTATAATGTATCTTGCTAGCCACTTGTGTAAACATTGGCTTCTGCTGCTATTATTACGCCCACGCCACGATACTGAAATAATAAACAGCCCCCTCCCCTCTTGGATGTAACCACCGAATGGAGGACAGATTTAATTAGTCGTCGAATTGTGAATTCTGTCAACGTGCCCTGTAATCCAAAGTGGCTCAGCGACGGACGAGAAGTACCAAATCTGCACTCGTCCAATTTATTTTAAACCACGCACTCTCTGCGAACTATCCCCGAACGCAGACGTCTTTTTAGGCCCGGATGTATAGAGCAGGAATGTTATTAGGGATCCCCTCACATACAAATCAAGGCAGAGCTATGCGTATGCGTTTGCCAGGGTTACGAAGGGAACGAAAGTCACGTCGATAAAATCATCACCGCGTACATCTCTATTTTATTTCGAACGCACGTGCAGCATAGATGTGCGTGATATGCAAATGAACAGATAAGAACTCATCGAAGGGCTGAGGGTCCTGGCGTGGGTGCTATAGCCTCGTTCTTTTCTATTCTATTGACTAATCCTGGTTTACGGTACATTCAAATAAGATCGCCATCACGAGGAAACTGTGTTGATTCTGGAAGGAGAAGTGACAAAATGAGATTCGAAAGTATCAATTACAAAATTTCGAACAATGAAAGAAATTTTGAATTATATTATTTGCGCGTCGACTGGTTTGAATCGAACTTTCCCTAGGTGACCAGGAAAAACCTACGAAAATGACGCGTTGGTGGTGCACGTGACCTGCGTGGTTGCAAAGGAATTCCGATTACGTACCCGCCTCCAATGTTCGGTCCTGTGTTTTGCGGACGATCGGTCGCAGCCAGTGCACATCCACACAAACCGGGGCGCGGACTTTTAATTTCACTGTAGATTAGGCAGCACTACCGGCCAAAGAGTAATTTGGCTAACGTTTAATTATTACCATTGCCGGTACTGTCGCCGCCAAGCTCGAAGCTCTCTACTTTCGCCACCGCCGCCGCCCCGAATTAAATTTACTACGTGACTTCACTTATAATGTCGGTTATACACCGATCCCAATTACTGAGCTAATTACTCAGCGACCTGGCGGTGCCGGTGTGTCGCCGAGGAAAAATTGACTACATCTGTGCAGCGCCGCCCTCCGTTCTTCACCTCCTCCCTTCCTTTTCGCCGGTGGTGTTACGCAATGTCGTAGGCATTGGGCGACGGGCAAAGGTTTGTCCCGGATTTGCGCGCAACGGATGGCAGCGATCCAGACGTCGAGTACGTAGCGCAGAATGCTCGGAACAAATTCATTAGCCTAACCACCCAACCCACCATGCCCAGAGCGTTGAATTACCGTACGGAATGTCATAAATTCCCAGCATTCCAAAATTCGTCTTCATTATTACGCCTGCCTGATTTATTGATTGCCTTGGCACCCACCCCAAATACCAGTGTTCACACTGGTACAATTGTGGGGCTCTGAAAAACTTCATAACAAGATGCTAAGGATACACTAGCATGCCAGAAAAAAATTCGCATTTAGTAAATAATTATACAGCATCTACGCTTTTTTATTCTCGAGGAGCATCCAACGATCTTTGCTTGTGCAACCCCAACCAGAAAGATTCCCTCTTCACGGTGGCAAGGAAGTACATCTTACCCTCTTACGGCTTATTACCCAATTTCAATGCTAGTGTCTCGTAAAGTAAAATAGGGAGAATTTCATTAATGTGTATGCGTCGTGCCTAACTGCTAGACCGAATTAATTCGCACCCCACTTCCTTGCAAGCTGAAGCAGGTCCGAGACTTCTTGCAGGCGACGGCACACGAAAGCAATGCTTTGCGAGTGCGTTGAAGTAGTTGGAGCATTGGCGTTGATGTCGAGTCGGCGCCAGCGGGAACAACACGCGCTGAATGAAATCTATATGCTTTTCAGAAATTTCGCGCTCAACTATTTATACCAACTTGACACATAAATGACATTTGCAAATAGATCAGCGTCAGCGGCATGCGCAAGATAAAATAGCCTGATCCTGTTCCATCTTACATGCGCCTCAGGCGTATTGCAGGCAGTCAACGATGCCAGTGGCGTGTGGGAAAAGATGGCGGGCTCGTTAGAAAACTTCCCCAATATATCGTACGGTATTTAGGAAATGTGCGCCGGCGCCGGCTGCAGTTGAGGGTGCAAATATGATCATTAAAATATTTCACCCGAAATAGCTAAATATTAACGCGTAGGTGGTTTTTCTTTTTCTATTTTCTCTTTCAATTGCTTTGGCGTTATAACTAGCGTAACATCCGAGGCATTTATTTCGATAAATGTCAAAAGAAAAAAGACAAACTTATTTAACATGATTTAATATTCTAAATTTGTAGGTGAACATGAACTCTTGGACTCTTTATTCCAATATCATCACCGACATTTTCGAATGGTATTATTTTCGTACTTTAGCTAAATTGCAGTAATTTTTTTTGCTGAAAGGCTCCCATATTGACATGGAAATTTCCGTTGCACCTCTGGTGTCGCAACATTTTAATCCGGAATTTTGTCTCTAATAAAGAGAATATACCAAAAAATGGATTTGTACATAACATGTTGTACCAGTAACATTAGTACTGGAAAGATCAAATTTGTTCAGCTGAAACTTCAGGCAAGGTAAGCGGAAGAAATCATTTGCCGGATTAACAGTTAATTTACCAGTCTCCTAGAACGAGCATGTATCTAAGAGGTCGAAGTTAATACGCTCCTGTAAGTCAACCGTGACCCTTTTTCCACCATGACACCCTGTCATTATCCCTGGGTTTTGCGGTGACTGGTTCCCGGCGTGTTTTCCCAGCAAATCGCGAAAATATTTGCGATCTTTAATCGACCAGACTCGCTCGGTAACTTTTCACGGACAATGTAACTCATTAGTGACGAGCGTAATTACCATGCAAATGATTCCACCCTTGGATGGTGCTCGCGTATTTACATCTGGGAAAGATTCGGGAAATCGGAGTGCGATTATGGAGCTCGGGAGCACTCCCAGCGGGAAGGTAAATCTGCAAATAGCACTTGGCACCCGCCACAACTACCTCGAGTCTCATCGATATCAGGTTATGGACACACGGCAACAGTGCTACTGTTGTGGAAGGTTGGTTTATAGCTATGGCGAGCTGGAGGTGTTCGCTCAGAACGATTCCCATGTTGCATCGCCGGCGAGCGTGCGTCTTTACAACACCGGTGTGTTGAGTAACGTTTCGTGTATCTCGCGCATGGCTGTCGTACGGCGCAGTTTCCGACTAATTTCATCATTGAAGGACCGCCATAACTCGGATGCATTTCCGATATTGCTCCGGACGGGCACTGTCGTTCATACGAGATTGATTTTCGATTGAATTTACAGTGCAACGAGGCAAATTCGCACTTGGTTTGCGCTTGTAGCCTTAAACCATGGATGAACGTGGTTGGGAGTGGGCAGGAAAAAGGAGACGAGAACGAGTGTATGTATGTGTGAAAGCGTGGCAATATGAACCAAGTCACACATTTCTTTTCGAAATGTCTATATATAATTCCGATTGCTACGAAACGGTCACTGCCGGGGTGTGTGACAACTGCATTCACATATTCTTAACGTTTTACCCACACTCTGAAAATATGCAGCGTTGCACTTTTCTTAATCTCAGAAAAGTATTTCAGGGAAGGAAAAATGTGGGAATGGCCAGGAAGAAACGGATAATCACAGTCAATCTGACACGTTTCTATTGAAGCTAACATTCTTTATTTCAATTGATTGTAATATAATAGAAGACAGTAAATGCCATTCGATATCATTGAAAATCTATTTGCATGGTTGTGGAAAAGAATACATTTCGGAATATTATTACAATTATTACTAATATTTCTACAGTTGTGCACGTATTTAGCAAAAATGATTGAAATACATTTGCCACCCTTGGTAGAATATATGCCAAGTAGACATATGCTACAAAAAGCTTTCATGTTTCGCCAGCGCCGAAAAAACGAAAGCTATGCGTTTTGTCACACCCGAGCAATATGAATAGGGCGAGAATGGCAACCATCGCCGCCTTACCATGACTTCTTTCAATTTGCGCGCACATAAATTGATGTGCTCGAATGGACAAATATAATAGAGATGTGCAATATCCAGCATTTCCAACAGCAAATTGCACTTTTATGTTATCATTGCAAATGGTTTCCAAAAATAGACGGCGAATGAAAATTACCTATAAGCGCATGGAATATGTAGAAATCATAGTAGCACTCAATGATTGACATTCTTTGATAATGAATAATACGCAGCGCACATCACGCCTGTAGATTTGAACAGGTATGATATGGCTGACGTGAAATATGCGACACGACGCCGACGGTCTGAATCAGCGCGTATTCGTGGTAATTTCGTGGTTAATGCATAGTCAGCCAAGCTAATTCGTGCGCCATGCACATGTTGCTGTTTGCCTTGGACACCCGGCGCCGCCACCATCACCGCCACTGCGCTGCCGCAAGCAGCATGAAAGGGGTTGAATGCATTAAAACGGCCATCAGGTGGTGAATTTCACAATAATTAAATATGAACGCGGAGAAGGGCTCAGCATGCCTGTGTCCCGTCGCGTATTCGATGCGCTACAGTTTGCCGTCGTCGGCTGCCGGTGCAACGAAAAAGGGGTTTAATGCTGACGGCAACACACGATGCGTCCGGGAAAATCCCCTTGATATTTTATTGAGCAGGCCCGGTTGTGGTGGTTGTAAAGCAAACTCCTCGCCAGCATACATACGCACACACAAACACACACACATGAGCAAGCACTCGAAACCGCCGCATCTGAAATTCAAGATGTGCGTGCGTAGGGTGTCAACTATCGATCCGTCGCCACGTTGGTAAGTACCACCGGCGGTCAGCTTATCCCGGATAATGACCGCATGAGGACTAGCCCACGATGCACGCGATGCACTCTCATATCCATCCCCTAGCCGAACCGGGAGAATGCTTGTCGAATGTGAGGCAAAACGCATGCACATCGTTTTGCTAAACGGCCCTTTTTACATAGCCACCCACGCCACGTGTGTACCCTCTGATAAAATGCCAAACACACGACACCCAACCCCGCTGAAACACACGTCAGGATACTGAGGGCATTGAATTGCACATTGGCAATTTTCGAGATGAAATCTGTTGGCTGTCATCGACTTTCGTTCATTCGCTTGTCTTGAATAATGAATATCCGCGCTCCAGCGATATTTTGCCGGGGATCTTGCATTTTCCCGACGGGCGTGTTGCTGATGTGCTACGCAGGAGAACATGCGGGGGTGGCGAATTGGAGTGTCGACGGCAGGAGGGCGGCTAGCCCTTCAAGGAATGGGATTTAATTAAAATCACCTTTCCCATTTTTGCGCAATCCTGCGTTACATTAACTACTCGGGAATGCCGGGCGCGTCAGGTATTAATAATTTTTAAGCGTCTTATTTTTGTAAAGATGATAGACTCGCCATTTTGTTTCCCCCTTTTTGGCATTCCATGCGTTGCTTTCATTGCTGTAATCTTTGCAAATATTTACGCTATCACGTACCGAAATGTCGAGTCTGATTTTTAATTAATTTTTGACGAATTTTCGGCCAGT
>JAODAC010000016.1:1243410-1283560 GCA_027575185.1 Mimaenictus wilsoni | reverse complement strand
TTGCAAATATTTACGCTATCACGTACCGAAATGTCGAGTCTGATTTTTAATTAATTTTTGACGAATTTTCGGCCAGTCCTAAATAAGGTGATATTAATAACCCAATCACATTGGTTCTAATATCAAATAATCTATATTTGCAACTAATCTATTCCAATAACATCAACGGATTACGATACTTAATTCATTGGAATGCAACTAGTTAACTCTATCATTAAACTATTTGTTTCAAGCAGCATTAACATTACAATACAATACATTAACTCTATTATTAATTTATGCCTCTTATTTTTATTGTATACATGGGCGGACCTAATCAGCTGCAGAGCGCCCAGAGAATGCGTGTAATACATTTGAAGATGCAAGTTGGCAATGGTGCATTTATGAATAGACTTTAACCATTTTGACGACCGAATATTGTGAATGGAAGGTGTTAAAGTTCCCGAGTAACTTAACAACGGGAAGATACTGCCAAGAATTTCGAAGATTATAATAGTCCTGAAACTATTACAATTCGAATTCACTTACCTTTGTATTAGGAACGCACACATTCGCCTTTGAGTGAAGTGGTCCAACACTCCATAGGACACATGAAGCAAATTTCGACTCTGACTGCAATAACTACTGCTTGTTCTCTTACTTTAGCATTAACAACTATAAGCGATTTCTAGGGAACTATAATAGCGCGATGGGACAGGGAGAATAATTGTCCTCTAAAGGACGAGTTGCTATATGCATGAGACTTAATTGTACATTACAAGAACTGGATGGGCTGGAGACTAACATGTAAGTATAGAACTTACAAGCGGAAGACAAATTTCTACGCTTAAACTCTTTTGTGTTAGCCGGTATAAAAAACAGTTATGGTGGTGAAAAGTTATGTTTTTACTCATGCATAATGAAAGAAAAGCGCGTTTTAGGCAGCAGTACGCTCATGCCAGCATTGAAAAGTATTCATTCTTCAACGCATGTATTCTTGAAGTCTCAATGAATGTGCGACCATCGGACAAAGCTTACTGCATTAATGTATTTTTACTGTCAACCATAATTGACAAGCATTCATTCCGGGACTGGGACTTTATGCGTGTGTGGGTATGCAGGTGGTGGAGACGGCAGCAACTGTGGCGGCTACGACATCGGGCGTGGCGGCAGCCCCGTGGGCGGAAAATCTAGTTGAGGCACTAAAGCAGCGAGGCACATTAGCATGCGACTGCTGCGTCAGCGGCGCTGACATAAGGTTAGATCTCGGCCGGGCGATTGTCAGACCGCGCCTGATTGCGTTGTCCACATATTTCATGGCACCGCCGCCACCAACGACGACAACGACAACTTGTATGAATCAGGATGACCGACACGAACGACGCCGCGCCATCGCCGCGTAATCTTATCAATAATTTTGATGTGTGTGCGCGCGCCACGACCGCACACTTGTCTCACGTTTAGTGCCCGTCGTTGGCGGCACAAAGTTGTCAGCGCGATTTTACGGCGGCATTTGAACGTGCATAAATTAGATATGTATGAGGATGCGCCGAGATGAACGGGCGCGGAGAACCGTAAACACGATGACATATTCCGGCCGTCGTCTGCTCTCTGCAACGGTTCCTTATTGCCTACCTAATACGCTAGCATTTGCGGGCGTTGTGTTTTTCGTTTTTGAATCTACCAATGCGCGAATCCGGCATCCATAATGAGACTACGCTTGATTAAACAGCCTCGTGGAGGTAACGGTATGGTGGTAGTGTGAACGATGCAATTTCGAGAACTCTAGTTATTGGCAATAAAGTGCTATATTGCGAGCATCTCGATGCTGTACAGCATTGTTTCATATGTAATATTTTCATATTTTCATATTTTCGTGAAACCCTTGCGAGAACTCGTTAATAATCTGAAAGTTGATGATGAAAATTATACTATTGCTCAAGGACAAAATAATAACACATTTAGTTTTATTTCAGTTGTGTGGTCAAAAGCACACTCGTCTTTTCATGTAGATGTGTGTATTGTAACGGATGGAAGACGATGTAGGGCTGTGAAGAACGCTAAATTTTATTAGGTACATGGTACATTGGATTTCAGATGAATCTCCATCCCTCTGGGGTAGATGATGAAAACCGGGCACCGTGAAATATCCTAATGATGCGCTAACTTAATATGCTGAACGCATACTCGCAATGATGATGAAAATGTACGAGGCGACGACGATGATAGCGCGTCACTTTCAAAATGGACCCGACTGCGCGGTCTGCAAGATGCAACAAATTGCAATGTACGCGCATCGTGGCGCGAAAACGTGCGAATGTAATTAATTGTGAACGATGCTGTTTGTCGCATTAGACACGGGAGCGTTAATAACTGCACGTTTTGCGGGCGCGGCGGCGCATCGTGTAGGGAAACGCGATTATAGACTACGTGTGCGCGTTTAATTAACATAATGCTCGCGTATATCGAGTACAACCAACGCACGCTTTCGGCGTAAATATGTAAACCGAGATCGATCTGCACGATAACGCAGCGCATCAAGGCGCGCGCGCTTGACTTTATTAATGAGCGATAACAACATGCTAATTAGTAAGCGTCGGCTGACAGGGCGAAAATTTTGTGCTGAGCGCGTGCCAGTGTTTTGCTACATGCATTTAATCTTTGATTTGCGCTGCTAATTTTGCTGTGAAATTATTTATCACATTGCAGGATGTCGAGGCGAGCGTTACGCTACGGATGCAAGGCATTCAGGGCGCAAGAGTTGGCTCCCGGACCGGCACGCCGCCACGCCGGCAATGCATCGCAATGCAATAGTGCTGTAGCAGTGTTTGTTGCGCGGCACTGGCGGCGGCGGCAGTAGAGGTCTGAATGCTTAATTAATGAAAATTCCACGAGAATAACTCACGCGTGCGGCGCACGGCGCAAGACAAGAAGACGAGCGGCACGCCTAATTATTCCGCACTCGTAAGTTAATATTTAATTTTATCACGGCGCGCAGTAAATTTAGCACAACAATTTATAATTTTGATGAAAAATTTGCTAGCTGGGGGTTGGCTGGCGGGTGCTGCGCTCGATGAAAGGCGAACGCAGTGGTGAAGAAGACGTGCCGAAGACAGGGGCTGCTATGGTTTATTGCAGTGCGTTTTCCCTTTCGAAAAATGGACTTCAAGACATAGTTTCAATTTATTTTCTTTTTCTTTCTATTATTCCCTTAAATTTTGAGGAATATTTTGTGATTGGTATAAGATTGGTATAACCACAAAATATTTCAAAATAGTACAAATATATGTATACCTAAAATAATTTAATCTAGGGGAAACCACCCAATCCTGCTATTTTAACATGTTCTATTTAATTCTATTTAATCTTAATCAACATAAACTATATAAATAACACACCATCCTCGGATTACCTCCAGATGTAGAGGCAAACGCATAGTCTCTCTGGCACAAATCGATCAGATTTATGGGTGGGCTGTGCGCAGCGCGATTGACGTTACCTGAGAATCGCGTTGAGCAACAATGTCGTGCGCCCGCCCGACTTGTAATAGGCAATTTACTTCATGTCAATTATGCTAATACCGAGCCGGCCGACCAGCTCTAAGCGCATTGTATTCGCGTTTAATTAATCTAATTAAGCGCGTATTACGCGAATGGCACAGCTGAACTAATTAATGCTCTCGTTTGGGGCTTAGCTATGTTAAAGTTTTCGCTTACTATAAATTCTTCGTATGTAATAGATTAGCTTCCTGCAATTGCACAGTTACGAATTAGCAGAAAATTGCATCAATATCAATGTAATATACTGAGAACATAAAATGAGGTTGTTTTTACCCAGATAAATTTTGTAGGCAAATTGAATTAATGTAGATTTCCCGATTTCTGTCGAGTGTTTGCATTTGGTTTAGGCCACGGACATTGTGTTCTCCCGCTGCATATGTATGTACGGTTCTTTATCCCATTGGTAAAACCGGTTTTGTTGGGTCGTGTGGTGGTGGAGGCGGAAGCGAAGGGCGGCGGCGATAGAAGCGGCGTATGTGCGCTTGAATATAAAAGCGCTTCGGTCCCATGTCGTCCCAGTCGAACACTCGGAAAACGGGGATTTGATTATTGGGGGCTAGTGAATACGACGGCGCCTCGTTTTCCCGTAATTACGTTAATGCGCGTAATGCGTTTAACTTCTTCGGCTCGAAGCACTGCGTCGCTGCTGGGGCTGCTGCCGAATCGCCGTCCTCGCAAATACAGACACACATACATATACACATGCTCCACATACACTGATGAGGAGCTGCCTGCTGTGCCTTCAGACCTGGATCATTGGGCGTTTTCGAATTGAAGCATTCGCGAAGAGCAAATTGTTTGCTAACTTCAACAGCGCTCGAAATTTAAGATTTTAACTGACCTCGTTTGGCGCAATTTTTAGATAACTTCATTTTCGGGGAAGTGCATAGAGCGAAATGCGTGGAATTGGTTTAGTGAGCGCTTAAGTTTATCTCCAGCGCCTGAAAAACTATTAGTTTAATGCCAGACAATTAGCAATTAAACTGATATAGCATTTTAATAGGGTTTATTTGGGCAGGAGGGAGCGGGTGAGTAGTGCGAATGAGGAGAGATGGAAATAGGAGGAAGTTGGCGCTAATTTTGTTAACTGACTCAGACTGTATAGGATATCGACCGTTTTTTGGTCAAGGCAGCGGACGGGCGCTGATTGCGTTAGCATTAAACGAATGGGAAAAACTAATAAAGCAGTCGTCAATGGCGGTGGTGACAGCAGGGGCGGTAGACGCGGCAGAGGGTTGATGCGATAACCGCAGCTAGTAGGGGTATTTGCGAAATCACATACTTGAAGCGCCCGAGAGATGAGGAAAAGTCAAAAGAAACGCTCATCAAGTATCAGATTCGACGATCCGAGAGTGTGTGAAGTTCCCGCTGACGACTAGTTAGGGATTAGACCGGCTGTTAATGACTTTTTCATTTAGCTGTGTAGATTGGTAGACTCCCTTTCCTCGATACCGTCCTATAGACCTATCGGGCAAGCCTGACTAAGGCAGCGGCGAAGACCGAAACGCAACAATAGTTTAGTGGCTGGCTAGGGTTCGTTATCGTTTGGACAAAATCCAGTATTTTACGCCATCAGCGTGTACTTACCATACCATGACTATTATCGATGGGCCGAGAACTGTTGACTATGCAACAAAGGCTCTACGCTTCGTTTGTGCTAATTCGCTCCCCGTTCGGACACGCCGCGCAGTGATACAGTTCAAATTAATACGCTTCGAATTTTATACCCACAAATCCGTTGGCGTTGGCCGCAAAGCCGCTGAGTTTTTCGCCTCGGGGAGATTTTTTTTATAAAAAACGTAATTAATGAACCCGCACAAGATTCATCGACATTCCGGTTTGAAATAATCGCAAGTTTAATCCGCGTATTTAGCCGCGACGCAACTTATAACTTATGTTAATGGCGGTCTTTGATAATTTATGATTATCGCCTCGACGTCTACGCGAGAATAACTTGCTCGAGTACCTCCAGCACAGCCGAAAGAAGTATTTGAGTTGTGTGTACTTGAATGCAAAGGTAAATGAATAATTCCTCTTCGATTGAATCGGAATGAATGAGTGTAGTAAGCTTTGCAACGCGGTGCGCATACAACAGCGTAGCAATCCGCCCGCCATTCAATTGCGAAAATGGAGCCTAGTGATAAATCATGAGATTTTATGTCGGCTATAACGATTGTGCGGTGGCAAGGTGACGCTAGCGATGGCGCACTTGTACATATACTCATGCCTACTCGTTTATGTGTATGTGTGTACGCGAGTGTGTAGTTTCCACCATTTGCCGCCGCCGCCTTGGCCCATGGATCGATGACTAAACGAGATTTCGTGCGGTTTTTGCCTGTTGTTCGCCTGCTTCACTTTATGCCGATTTATTTTATCAAACAAACTATAAAGTATCAGTCAGTCGACAAGTGTGTATGTCGCCTTCTCGAACTGTATTTACACGTCGGCGGCGGCGCGCCGTTAAAGGTCTTCGTCGTTTTTTGGCCGAGATGCGCCACGGCTACGATGCATATCCGCGACTCCGACCGACAGACAGTTTCCTATCAATAAGCACATAAACATGATGCGACGCGTAGTCGTCGGCACCGGAGAGAATCAAGTGTAAATGTCAACACGATTGGCGCGGAAATCACATTCGCCGAGCGACTACGCGAGTACTTATTGTTTTGGACACGAGATGTAGGTGCAGATTACACCGGTTGACTTCACAACTTCATACGGAGTG
The DNA here is from genome assembly GCA_027575185.1 of Mimaenictus wilsoni. Taxonomy (NCBI): domain Eukaryota; kingdom Metazoa; phylum Arthropoda; class Insecta; order Coleoptera; family Staphylinidae; genus Mimaenictus; species Mimaenictus wilsoni. The sequence continues at coordinate 1,277,296 of JAODAC010000016.1, read as the reverse complement.
TCCATAGAAACTACTGCCCTAAAGAGGGCCCCGTCACTTATTTTTACCCTCGAATAAAACTAGACAAACACGCTTTTCACACATCAGGGGGAAATATTATTTGTAGCTTTGTTGATGATCCATTAGGAAGTTGGTGAGGAGTGTGTAGGAGAAAAAGAGATCAAGGCTGTCGGTAGTGGACGCAGCCCACGAACACCCGGAATTACAGCGCTTCCGTAGCTGTCGCAAACTGACGTCAAAATACAAATTTCGTCTTTCCTTGCATGGCGACGTTAGACTCAGCGTGACTGCGCGAAGTATATCGTACATTGTTGTCGGGCGGATAGAGCACTTTCGGTAGCGTCCCACGAGGATGGGGTGGGACCATCGGGCAAACCAGATGAATGATCGCCGAATGTCGCGCGCTGAAGTATGCCGGTGCACGCCGTCGCACAAGGGGACAGGAAGCGAAAGTTTCCCAGCGAATGGATTTCGAAAGTCACCGGGAATCTATCGTCCGGCTTAGCGTCCGCTACACATTAGCTCGTGATTCGCACGCCCGGCAACAACAGACCCTCCGTCTTTCATCCGACGATCGCATTGTGTGCTGGTGGCGGCAACGACGGCGGTGTTGCCTTGGTACTTATGTACCAATGAGATTTAACGCCTCTTGGACGCGCCGCTCTCTCGTCCTAATGACGGATGATTTGCCGGCGACCGGTTTTCATTAATGCTCCGGAGAGTGTTGGACGCCCATTGTACGATATTGCACCGGCTCCGGTCCACCGGACGGAACGTTTAAAATTACTCGGAAATAAATAGCTCTTAGGCGCATTGTTGATGGCACTTTTTAAAAGCTATTGCATGTCGACGGCAGGCGTCGAAAAAGCATATGAGCCACCGTGCTGAAGTGGGCCGAAGGTGGTCCCGGAAAAAACGCCACTAGTCCTCTAATTGTCTGGAACTGATGAACTAATCCAAGCGATCCAATTGTGCTCTCTGAATGGAAGCGGGTCAGGTTATCGCTAATGAAATCTAAATTGATTTGTTCGCACAGATTAATAAAGTTGGCATTCTTACGTCTTTCGACGTTTGGGTCACATGTAATCCGTGGAATGTGAAGGCGCCGGGGAAGCGCGCCGGTTTGAGAAACGACTTTATTTGCGGTGATTCACGGCGGCGAAAATCGTCTCGCGCTCAAGTCCGCGTGTTGAATATAAATGAGAATGCGTACGGTGAACGGGCGCGTGTGATGGAAAAATGGAATATGGCAAGCGCAAGCGGGAGCAAAGAGACGAATTGCACGACGTCAGCGCTGCTGTTGTAATGCAACTCTTTAGAGTGATTTGCAACGCTTATTCCATCCACTAAGCGCAGGCAGCAAGTATTTTCGTGCTTTTAGCTGAGAGCCGAAAGCTCGACACATGATTCCTGCGCGCTTCGAGGGCTTTTCTTCTCGATTTTCGCCCGCCAAGCTGAGGGGGGGAAGGAAAGGAGACTGGTTGACGTCGTGTGGCAAATAATAACGCATATAGATGCAGAGTTAAGTCGTTTTTTGGTGCTACTGGTATTCCTGTCGTCCCTACCGCCAACATTCTATTATACGCACACTTAACAAATGCAAATGTATGCGCACCGAACATAAAACTTGCTGACGGCAGGCACGAGGGGGACACATATAAGCTTACAAGAGGATGAGCACGCCTCGAATTAATGAAAGTGTTTTATGCACGCTTGGCCCCTCTTTAATGCCGACGCTATTTCTTTTATATTGTAAATTTGCTGCAGTTCTTGCAAAATATTGCATACTCTGTGTTTTGGTGGTCCATAGCACCACCAAAACACAGAGCGTCTCTCACGTGTGTCAAGGTCCAATGCTGAGACCGTGAAAAATGATTCAACCGGCGACAAGCAACCCTTTAATAATACTTGTCAACGTCGACGCTGGTTTTCCATTAGTTTAAAGATTATTTCAAAAAGCTGGAGATTGTGCGGTGCGGACTAGTTAGTACGCCCATTTGTACGATATGACATCAACATATATTTGCTCTCATCGCACTGATGCATTCATGCGCGCCGTTGAAATACGATAAATTTCCACATGGCGGAGTATTATAATAGAATCGGCGATGGGCTGAAAACATGCAGCAGGAAATGCATGAGCTTGTTAAATTTTATGAATTTCTTCTTTTGTATGCCGGCTTCTTTTTTGCGTTCTTATTGTGAACTCGACAATGTGGAGCAACAACTAGTCGAAAGTAGTTTCGGCAATTGCAGCAAGCATTCGGCTGTATTTATTTTCATCTCGCTCATTCCGAAGTGTATGTTTAGTTCGTAAATGCGTCTGGCAGCGAGATTGCTAGGCGTGTTTTGCGCCTTTGTTGTCCTGTGACTTTCATTCCTACGTCGTCTGTTCGTTCGTTTACAATTACGGTTTTCCGACTGCATTTTCCATTGCTGCGTGTTCATAAAGGCCGAGCGCATTGGCTCGTTTTTGTGTCCGAATGTCTTAACCACATTCGCCTCGTTTTTCGCTCCTAATATATTAAATTAATTTCCATTTAACGAGAGTGCACAATTATCCACGGGGCTGCAGGGTAACTGCACCGGAAATTGCTGAACCACAAACTTTGAAATCCACGTCTAATTACTTCAGTTTATTACCGCGCTTGTAATTAAAATGAAAGTCTTTATTATGTGTGTACTTATTTTAGAGATAGGTTTAGTTCTATAATGATGCGATATTAAATATTAGTAGTTATTATGACATCGCAATGTATTTTGCTGCTGTGGCAAACCGCAAACAAGTATATTTATTACGCCGATTTGCGCTATCTTTCGGAAATGAGGGTAGTGATCACACGGGCTGTCATATAGAGACATGCAATGATTCAATCATTCATCGTTATCCTATTGTCGAATGCGGCACCTCATGGCAATTTCCCGACGTAAAAAGCACCCCGGGAAGGCAGCACAATCGTTTGCAGGCCGTCTCTTATCGCATCGCCTCACACGACTCTTAAAACGTTAGGCACAAATGCAAAATTTGCAAAATTATTTTTGATGTCACACGTATTTATATAGGGGGTGGGCGCATTGGCTGCAGCCATTTGTCGTCGGCTTGACTCGTACGCTCTGCTCACGCCGAAATGGATATGGTACACATTGTGAGCGATAATATATCGAGCGTTTGCCGTCGTGATTTCTGCGCGATGCGCTCTTCGCTTCTTTTTTTTCTACCGCCTCCTGCGTTCACGTTTTGCCAAATGGCATCGATTATTCAAACGCCAAGCGAAAAATAGAAACGACGAGTGACGAGGAAATCGCTGGCGTTCATCTTGGATGAATGCCTATATTCTTCTTATCTCCCTTACCCGCCCAAAAGAAAGCTAGTGCAACAATGTATAATTTAGTTTTTTCCTCATCTGTGTTACGCCATTTCGGCGTCAATAACAAACGGATGAGCAGATGAGCGGGCGGCATCTTGGTGCGTGCGCGAAATGACGGTTCGACCACAGCGGCGCGAAATGACTCCACGCCGATGAGTAGTGCGCGTCGTCGTCGTTAATATAAATGCGACGGTGCTGGGAGGTGCATAATCACGGTCGGCTATATGCAAAACACCCGATACCGCTGAGAGCTGGCGCGTACACAATTTAATGACGATCCAGACGACGACGCGACGACTGCCATGCCGGTGCGGTGGCGGCTGTGGTACGGAGGAGAAAAGTCGTCAGTGTCCACAATGACGGCGACGACCCCAAGCGTACCCGCTCCCATCCGATCGCTTGCATATCTTCCTGTCGCAGTAATTAAGCATTAAGTAGTGCGCTCATTTAAATTAAATCGAATCCACTGTGCGCAAAAACGAATGACAAGAAGGATGAACGTCCGTAAACGTTGCACAACACGTTCGCGTATTTACTTACGCAGTCATCGACAGTTCATCCTCTTATTTTGCTGTCTAGTTATGCGGTTCACTCAAGCGGTACGATAGAGACCGTGTGCGGGTTTTTGCACGTCTGTCGAGAGATATCTCGCAAATCGTTCTTGATGTACTGAGCGGGCACTGCGCCGGAGCCACAAAAATCGAAAATTATGAACAACAACCGGCTATTTATTATAGTACTTTCACATGTCGCTAGGAATTATTGCATCCGCATGTCCAGAGGTAATTAGCGTACAAGTGTGCAAATTGTCTACTTTGCTAAGTAGCAACGCGATTGAAAATGACGCATCCATTAAACCAAGGCAGCTTTTCTGGAGCACTTAGTAATTGATAAGAATGATATTTCGGACAATTTATTTTACATTCAAATATTATAGAAAAAAATTTTATGAGCCACTGGTTACGTCAACTGGAGCAAGTTTTGAGGGGACTTTGAAAAATAGGAACTTATTCCGCGGAAGTGACGTTTTTAATTATTAATTCCCGGTGATGCGCGGGACCTGACGCAACCATTTGCTGTGTTCCTTAAGCTCCCGCGATGCAAACTAGTCTTGATGCGACCCCGATAATCACATTTCAAAATTGCATCGCATATCCGCAACGTCTTATTCACAAATAACAATGAGCAACAAGGAATTACACGAGACCCAGGTGACTATGAATTCTTATTCTCAAGAACCAAAATTAAGAAAGAAGAATATTTTCATGCTTAACCTGGGCACTTGCGGAAGTTGAGGTATGGTGTCCATATAATTGTATAAGTGAGTGAGAAATTGTAACAAATTATAATATATAATTATACCAGCAGCAATGTGTTCTAAGAAGGAGCTGATCTTTGAGATTATAGAAACCAATAATATCCTCTTAAGTCTATATAATCGTTTCTGGCATATATATAAATCATGTCACGATGTGTAGAACGTGAAACTTTTTACGTACTGCGATGTGGTAGATCCTTCAGGAAAAGGATCTAAAATCTGATTAAAAGTTGTATCACTATGGAACCGACGATCTCATTTCTCGTTGACGACGTCCTTGGAGAGATACGCACCGAAGGACTATATACGCCGTCCTTCCCTTTCCCGTTTCCTTCCCAAAAACACATTCGCCCATCCTTCATACCCGCATTCATCATATATTTATCGTATAGTTGACTCCAACTATATGTCAATGTCACACGTATAACACGCACTCCCACATTGTTGAAGAGGTAAATTGATTTTTTCTTGCCATCGACAGGAAAATGTTTTTGTCGATTCATTTTTGATGCTAATGGATTCAATACGTCCGATGTGGATCCCCTCTTATTTCCGAAATAATGACAAGGGGTCGCACAAATGCAAATTTTGATAATTATTATAATTTACAAAGATTTTGCCGACACGCAAATTAATCAAACAGATAAATGACACGCAAAGCCGCTTGTTCTTGTTCCGCTTAGCGCGACGGTAAAGGGAACACCTTGAAATTAAAATTGCAAACGCCCCTTGGGCTCATAATTAATCCGTAATTGCCGCGCAACCTGTTTGGAATTAAACATAAAGCATTATCCATTCTCTATGGGGTATTAGGTGTTATCAGGTGGAAGAGAAAAGGGTAAGGCACAAAGTGAATCGATGCTTATGCTCGCGCACGTCTTGGCATCTTCTTTCCCTGGCCGTTTGTTGTAAAGTTTGTGCGGCGCTTAGTAGTCGCGACAGAGTCGGCGTGTTTGAATAAAACGATTTTAATAAGTACGTCCTAGTGCCGTAAAGTTGCCGAACGTGCAGCTAATTTAATTACCAACCTTCCTTCCCCTATAATTCATACATTGACATAAACATGGCATCCGCCACGCCACCGAAAACTCCCTCTATATTTGACGCAAATATAGAATTAAACAAATTTGGCCCGGGGTAGCATACGAGTGTGCGTGACTCCCTGCTGACGAAGATCGAACACCGCCAGTGTTGGTTCGTTGGCATTTGCTGGCGATTTTGGGCGGCCAGCAGGCAATCAAGTTATGTGCAATGGCCTGCTGTGCTGCGGGTGCCGGTCATTTTTTTCTTTTCGGGGGGCGTCCAGGACGCCGTTGACGCCTTGCTTTTGCGCGGCATACACGCATCATACTTGTCGAATATAAAAAGCGGCAATAATAACATTAGCTCGCTTTCCGCCCGGCGTGGCTGGGCATGGCGTGGCGGCGGTGATGATGATCGTTATGCGCCGCGCCGCGGGATGTACTGAATTCGTTAATTAAAGGGCCTCGCATGCGTTTCGCACATTAGTGTTATGGCTGCGTCCTAAATTGATTCCCTGATGGTGTTTCGTCGTTTTCTTACACGTTTTTGCGGTTGCTTATTTGCACTTTTTCGGAATTACCTCCATACTCATTTTTCATGACTAATCTAATCAATTATTCTGCAAGGTAGTGTTTGAACTTTGTGAACATTCCTTCACTTCTATTATATTTTATTATATTCTATGTGCAACGTTTACGCTTTTTATAATATAGTATTTTAAATTTCATTCCGGATCAGAAATCGCTTATTCTGGTTAGTACCAAAACAGTTTTAGCGCTTATATATACCCTCTTTTAACACTCGGCAAAAAGAGTTGTCTTTTGGTTCGTTTTGAAATGGCTTTTGTTTTGTTTAGAACTCACAAGCATAATCTTTCTTTTGTTACTCATCGCAATAGTTTTGCCGTGGAAGTCCGTTTGTTTTCTTTTTTTAATTTGATACTTTACATGCCCTGAAGCGAATTTTCGAGTGTTAGTGATGTTTCTGATAGGAATTTAGTTTTATTTCAAATCGCCTGAAAATTGAGAGATGACTTTTAATGCGGAAAAACAGCAACATTGGACTGTGCGCCGACGAGAGAATTCGAAGTTCAAATTGTTATGGACAGTATAATGTAAAATTATAAACTTTTAAGGGTGGTTAAAAGAGAGGGACGAAGGGGTCGCCAGGATGTCCGCCGTCGTAAAGGAGAAAAAAAAGAAGAAGGAAAGCTCGATTACTACGAGTCGGTGCGGCTAGTGTTCAGTTATGAATGTAAAAAAATGGTTTTGTGTAAATATTTTTTTGTTTTTTATCATTTATTATGATTTAAGTTTGAAAAATATGTATTGGGAATATGTAAACATCGATTTATTATATAAACTTTAAGGCCACCATGAAAATTCTAGATACTCACGGATTTAAACATTTGTATTGACCGGGGTGTTGAATAATCGATTATGTGCATATAAATTTATGTAGCATAAGTCAACTAGCCACACTTCCATAGATTTACTTATTTAAGAATAAAGTTTTTCTTAATTAGTAATATATGTTTAATAATCAACAGTGTTATAAATGAATAAACTTTTGAATGAGCTAACCTATCTGCAGGGCACTAAATCTAGGGATTCTGACAAATATTTGTATTTAGTAGAGATTTGAATACTCCAGAAATATATCAGAACAGTCGAGGTTTAGATTTTGATGGTTGCAATATTAGTCCTACCCGCTTCTGGAACCGGATTAACGTGTGTGGCATGAGGTTACAAAAGTTTCCTTTCCTTTTTTCTTACCCATACATAGTATCAGCTTCAGGGTTTTGGCGCCCCAATGCAAAGTAACAACTGGCGCTCCTCACAAAGGCATTAAAATTATATGAAAAAATTATGTATTTTACAAATTAAATAATTAAAGAATATCTCAAATAACAATAGAGTGGACTGGGTGACGTACAGGTTTCGCACTACCGTTATAACATAGTTCAATTCCCGGTATGGCTAAAAATTAGATCTCACACTTTCCACGACTTGAAAAAGGATCAAAATCGTTAGGAATTGCGTTCAGTCATCAACTAATGAAATATACTTATGCATATACTTTTATTTTAGACGTCGCATCGGGGCCTCATTTATTAAGATTTATATATTAAGAAAAGCTAAGATGAAATTTCTAAAATATACCAAAATACCGAACGATAATTCTCGTGTAAATATCAATTACGCATCTCTAATACTGTGTAGTGTTACTTTGTGCCATTGCCGTATCCCCTGTCTTACAATTTAGGTTTTCTTTTAAAAAAAATCAATTGGATAATTTTATATACGTTTCTCTGTGGAATTTTGTACTTCTATAAACCCGAGGAATTGTTCACAAACACTTATATTATTTGTATAAATCTGCTTACTATAGATATATGTCCAATTTATTTGATTTGTTATTTGTTATTTATTATTTGTTATTATTATTAGTTATTTGATTTAATCATTGAAATTTTTACCAGGACGCCACATTGTAAAATTGTATTGATACGAATCAATAATAGTAAACCTTATCCCTTTATGCTCGCTAGCATTCTGGGGCAACTCGAGCCGAGAGAGAAACGACTTGCCGCGCGCAAGTTGATTACGTACTACCATTAGCATTATAGATAGTATTGCGTGAAATCAGCGCCGCTCCTACGCATAGAGTTAAATTAGAGGGATTTAAAATTTCCTTTGTGGTGGAATATCAAGGATTGCAATGTCAGTACCCGAAGTATATTATCGCCCCCTTGCACGGAGACGCCTCGATGCAGCTCATCCTCTGCTTCTAATTTGAGCCGGGTCTGTCCATACATTACTAGATTAATTCTTAACAAATCGATATATTCCAATTCATCCCAATTATTTCTTTTTAAACTAATACCCCTTGGTATTAACGAAATTACTAGTGATAAACTACGAACCCAAGCTATTTCGATTCAATGGTCATGGAGTATTTATTTTCAATGAAAATAAACTTGTTATGGCTTGGCATTATTTGCTGGGGAAAATGTTTGAAATCAAATTTTCAAAAACTTTTTTAAATTGTTAGCGATAGTTTGCAACGTATTGAAGTGGTAAACAACAAACAACATTTGTAACATGCTCCTGACATGTCTGTGTGCGCCCGCCCCGACAGAGAATAATTTGAATTGAAAAACGCATTTTGATCAATTGCAGGCAAACTGCGCGTCTGTATGCTGGTGCACTTTATTAACAGGTTGCACAGGTGTTTGCAATGACTGCAATCGGATGGGAGCTCGCTTCCCATGTCGAGCATGAACTCCAGCGCTACCAACTACAAAACGCATACGCTGGCTGGGTAACTGGGTGGTGGTAGTTTTGAAATGTTGGATAATTAATAACGGTCGGTGGCGGGCTGCGTTTCAGGCGCTTGGGTGAATGTACATTGGTGTATGTGTCGGTAGAAATGGTATTCATCCAGCGGCAGCAATAATCTGGCCAGATATCTCTTAATCCAGCAATGATGGATGATTGGAGCCGGCATAAATCCGCATTTGCACACGGTTTCGATTCCTAAATGCTATATTAAGCACAGTTTATGGATAATGCGAGTGCGAGCGAACGAACGAACCGGCCGCCGCCGACGCGTATTCGCTGCACACTCCGGTGTGTGTATGGGTGGGCCGCGCAAATAATTTTACCCAGCATCGCGACGTGCCAACTCGTCCATAGCCCAGCATTGCCGCCGCTGCACCACCACCTACAACACCCGTGTGTGCTCCCAGGCGGCAGAGTCTATTACGTGTTACGTAATGCATGTAGGTTTCTCCAAACCCGCGCGTAAACCTTGAGTTTATGACGGTAAATTTTCGGATTTGATCGCTCGGTTGAGTGACGTGGCCGTCGCCTGCATACTGATTACTTGCTCGTATGGGTAGGAAGTCGGGTGCCGATCCGCCGCCGCCACCGCCACCCCATTGGTGCGCCTTTTCCGGGTGGACGATAAAGAAGCAGCACCCGCTTTCGAATGCGCGCTTAGATTTCGGACCCCGAATGTGTCGAGGTATATGCGCCCACTTTGTCACCGCCACACGCCGAGGCTTTTTGTCGTTTATTTATGACCCAGGACCTCAGGTCCGGTGTATCAAATACACAGTCGTTGAAATGTGTTGCGCGGATTTACTTTGCTGCGAACATATGGTAAATGTACGAAAGGGTTTACGTGCACACCAGCCGCCAGTGCACGCTGCAGTATAGAGGGTTTAAGTTGAGCGCTGGCCGGCGGAATCGTATTTATAAGCGACAATTTGGCACGTAGGTCAGTGTTTGACCGCATCTAAATTGTTAAATTTATCTAACCACCTCCAAGCACACTGTAAAAACGTCTATTCGAAGCAGGAGTATTTTGCGTCTACGAGTGGGAATCGGCAGTATATTATTACGTTGGGCGGTTCCGCAACCACGTATTTTCGAGTGTGTTTTAGGGTAATGTTGTTAAAGTATTCTCTGTCTTAACGTATAGTAGTTGCATTATCATCCCTCATTTGGCCGGTCATTAGCCGGTCCCGATCGAGAAATTTTAGAAAACAAACTGGCGTGGGTTTCCTAACTTGATTCGTGTACAAAGAGGCAAGGCAGAAATAGAGAAGATTCTAAGTTCACAAAATAATTTATTCAAAGTCTCACCAATAAGTAACAGCCAGTCGACTAAGGCAAAATTGAACAGATGCAGAAAAGACACGAAGTCGCCCTCTCGCACGAAATTTGTTATCCGTGAAGTATTATAAACTAGCAAGAGAATAATAGCGAGATGGCGCAACAACCCCTGTGGACCTTAAAAAAGACTACGAAAAAATACTGACTTAAATGCATGACTGAATACATGACTTAAATGCATTCATGTTTAGCAACTGGTATGTAGTCCAGTTCGCGCAACCGATAAAAATATTCAAAATAGAAGCGCAGATTCACTTCCATTTTAAATACACTATAGCACTATAGCTTTAAGGGGCTATACGCCACTATTGTTACTAGCAATGTACTTGCCCAAATATCACAATATCCTACCTAATTCGGCACACACTGTATGTAGAACACACTAGATAGCGTGGTAACAGTTTCGTATCGGTATCTTTACGCGTTTTCTCACATCGACATGTAAACATTGTTTGTTTACATGTTCAATTAACGCACAAATCGCCTAACTTCCGCATTTCCTAACCAATTTCCGCGAATTTTCCAGTTTATCACTAGGCGTGCTAGAGGAGCACGTGCCCCGATTATCACAAATTTTCCGTACGAACTTCCGCTGTAATCAGCACTTTTCGCGGAGCACGTGACGCACGATGTTCAACATCCGCTTGGCGGATTCACACATTTAACAATAAGTTAACAAATATCCTAAAACGTACTGTATATCGCGCGATTGTTAATATTGTTGAATTCTGGCATAAAGTTTCTTTATATGTATCTGCCAAGTATAGCAAAAATTGCTCGGTTACGACTTTAACAACCTTACCTTAACTTGCCCAGTTGACTGTCGACATCACTCAAGCTCAAGCCTAGAGGGGTCGAGGGGTGCTCATCAAGTATTGTCGTTGGGAGCTGCCAGTAAAAAGCAAGCACACATTTCTCCAACAAACGGCAAACTTTTTAAGAGCTGGAAAGTTACAACTGCGAGCTGTGGTCGGCCAGTTTGACCGAGAGCTCGCCGCCGCCACCGGTCGACGGGGAAATACGACGATACTTGGGCACTTTCCAATTCGATGATATTAAATTTCGATGCAGGCCAAGAGGCAAATATCCTTGAAAACCGTCAGGATTACGGAAAGAAAGCTGTAATTCGCCAAAGTAGATAAAAAGTTTGCAATTTTACGATGCCAATGAAAAAAATGATTGCAGCCGTGTGCAACGGCGCGTGGTTTATGTGTGTCATTTAATTTTTTTTGCTCTCCTCTACGCTCTTCTATGCTTTGCACGCTTTTCTGGTTTATTTCAATGCGCGTGCTGTGACGCTTTTGCGCGAATGTCATGCGTTGGTAGTTTGAACTTTTGCAGCCAACTATCCCTACCTGCCAGCTGGAACAGTCGCTTCTAATTAGTCTTTCGAGTGCTAATTATGCTCTCGAAAAGTGTGCGACAAGCTATCGTCGGCAAACATGGGGCGTAATTAAAAAAGTCCCTGTGAAATCACGCGCTTTTGCGTCGTATTCTGGCCACTCTTTGCGCCGGTTGTGGCGGGCGGAGGAGGCATTCCACACGCTCCTTTGGGCGCTCTGCTTCCTTTCACAACGATTCACTTTCAAGTTGGCGGCGCGCGCTTATGCCCAGCTCTCCACCGAGCAGCACCACCACCACGCTGCACCAGCCTATTCTTTCGTTTATCACAATACGCCGGCATGCGCACGCTGACAAATCCCAATAGGCCTCAAAGAGCTACGTGTTTTCTTCAGAACTCATTTTCGACATTACCGTTCGGCCGATATGCGCGCGATTTCGATGCTGCGCCAGCTCTGTCTTTTCCCTCTCAACGCACCGCTCTCAGAAAAAAAAACCTCGTATTGTTCCTTACAGATCCTTTATTACGTTCCAAAGGGATCTCGGCTTTTTATTCGGCTGCTGAGGTTCTTATCTTGTGCGAGCAACCTGCGCATCCCACATTCCGCTCATTTCTTATGCGATGAGAATACGAAGAGTGGTTTTTCATTTTCCATCAGATTAATTAATTCTCGCACGCATAAGTTATAATTAGTATTTACATGCATGCCGTGTGTTTTTGTTTACCATGCAATCTATGAAATGCATTATATGAAATTAATTAATTATAGCTAATCATTGGCGATTTACTATAAACGCACTTGTTCGGGTGATTGTAGCTTATTGAATTTACCATATTGCAAGCATTAATCAAAACCAGCGCAGAGTAATCATAAATATGCTTGTAATTAACATTTAGTTTGTTTTAGATCAATAAAAACAAATTGGTAAATTCTGGATTAACTACTGTATCAATAATTAATTTATCATGATTATTAATTTCACTCTATAAAATTAAAATGAAATTTGATTTACTTTAACGAATAATGATAATCTAGAATTGTTGGATTATACTTGATTTAACTTGCTTTGGTAAAATAATATAATAGATTTTTGCAATTAACGTTTTAATAGAACTTATGAGATATTCTTAATTGTTAGTTAACCTTCGTCTAAGACGATAACAAACAAAGTTTATAGTATTCTGGTGTGATCATATTAGACCGATGTTTCTCAATTTTTCTTTCTTCTTTCTTTGCTGGGGTCTTTGAAAACTGTTCTATTGCTAGCGGAGCCCAGGTAGCGATACTGGGGTAGTATGGCTAACAATTGTTTAAGAAGACTCAAAAGTCTGGCTTATTATTTGCGCCAACCTAGCCTCCAATTCATTTCTACTTCACAACCATTGCATGCAGTGGAAAAAGGTATGTTCTGCAGTGTCGCGCTCTCCACAGAATATACATTCGTCTGTTGCCCTCTTTCCTATTCGGTGCAGGTATTCCTCGAAACAGCCACGACCTGAAAGGAGCTACGAGAGAAGTTGATTTACCCGTGTCCACGGTAGAACCATTCACATATATTGGTAATGAGACGTTTCGTCCATTTACCTCGTTCGCTAGTATCTCACCGCTCTTGCCACTTTAGTATGGCCGGATCTGTGCTGCTTTCCATCTGTGTTTGTTCCTTCCCTGATGGTCACCCTGATCATGCTTTTGCCCTCGTCGCTAGTCTGATGTCCACCAGAATTATGCTGCTTAGAAGTAGGGCGGCTTTTGTGTAAACGGTGCAATAAGTCCCTGAGACACCAAGTGCTGCCCTTTTTTGGATTGCTAAGAGAGATTTCCTGTTTTTCTGCTATCTGAGAGCCTCATGCTGCACCGTGGCTGCATACATAAATATAGAACTTATTGTGCCGGCAATTAGTCTTCTGCTACAAGCTAGTGGACCGTCCTTTTGCCTGAAGAGGCGATTTAGACTCCTCTTGACTTTACTAGACTTCAGGGTGATGTATTTCACATGCGCTGCGTATGTGCCCGAGCTGTCGAAGTCCGAGACATTTCAGGGTTTTCGTGGCAGAAATTAGGTTACCGTGGTATTCGGCGTTGGCCCATAATGTATTCCATTTGTACATTAGAAATTATTAGAATTAAAGTTTTCATTTCACCTCTTCGCAGCTACGCGAATATAGACCTCTTAAGAAAGTAGGTAAATAAATATATCGTTAGCTGGGCTACAGTTCTGAATTAGGTTGTCTACGTCATAACTATATTGTATATATATTTTTAAAAACAGCTTCCACTGAAAACGAAATCACCATAAATCAGGTTCTATTTTAAAGAAAATATCCTGCAATTACCAACATATAATTTAACAGTATATATACATCTAGAAATCAATTGTGTATAATATGCACGCAGAGTCACGTGTGGATTATTGCTGTTAGAATTATTCCATTAGCATAATTGTGCATTGTTTCCAATTACGGCGATTGAAGGGAGTATATGTGTGTTAGACGGTTGGGGTGGCGGTTGGTTATGTGATGGTAGGAGGTGGCGGAGGAGAGCATAGGCGGCGAGCGGGTGGTTTGGTGGATTGAGCATAACCGTAATCCGCGCGCCCGTGCCCCGACCCAATCGCGCTTGACTGGCATCGAACTACGTGTATGCCGCCCGCCGCCAGCGCCGTCGCTGCCGCCGCCGAACACAATCCACATGCGGTGTGTGTGTGTGTGTTTGGGAGTGTACGGCGAAGCGCATTACACAGCGCGCAATGCATGCGCCACATGCATGATGTACGCGAATAGATTGGGCGCATAATACGCTCGGCTGCGGAAGTGGATAATACGATTTCGCTTGCACAAACACCAATCGCCGATGACGATTAATCTACAGTTTGAGCATCGTATTAAATCAACACAATAATTAATACATATAATAATTGCGAATGCGGACGAATTGTGCATTTCCTCACATCAAATGCACAAGTTGTCGTTTGGCCCAGTGAATAGGAAAAATTACGAATGTAGAATATATTTAATATCGAGGTTGATTTGTGATTATTTGGATATATTGCAGGCATATTTTAATTCCTGTCGATGTAATTTATCCGAAAGCGCATTGATCGTAGGCCAGTAGCTTTAATAACAATTTATATCGTTAATTCGTATTTATTATTGCTTGTTATGATGATGTATGAATGCTGATGGCATGGTGGGCATATTGAAACATAGTGGAGCGTGTGTTTCTGCATTATGTATATAAATGAACGGGTTTTCGAGGGACGTGCTGGATGTTGGGGTGGTTACGTTGTGGCAACGAGTGCCATTCGTCTTTTTGTGCCTTTTGTATATGTTGCACGTCCACGATAATTTAAATTAATTTTAATGCAATCAATTCGATGCATATACATTTACAATAAATCTAGTAAATCATTGCAAATTGAATAAATTACGAAAGGTATATGAAATTGTTGGGTATACATAGTAGTTGAAAATAGAAAGATTGAAACTGTAAAGTTATCCTTTCATTTAACATAACTTTGGTTCCTAATAGTGACATTTCTTTAAATTTTTTTGTTCTTCATTTCTCTTTCAATTAATTTATTGTAGTGTAGACGAGTTCAGACAGTCACAAAATAAATAAATGACTCCAAACCATCTTCGGTACAGCAGATCTCCCCTTGAGAACCATTAGCCTAGAGTTTGTTTATATAGGATTATATATTCCATTTGATCTCACTTCTTAATTTCGAAAAAAGTCGTTTGGAATTGATATAGCAATCATATATGTTAAAACTAGGTACCTTAGACAAATTCTTGTCCCGCACCCTAGGGCATTGATTTATTTCATATATACAGTCAAGGTCTGAGTTACACCGCAGCTTCCGATAACTGATATGATCAGTTTTCTAAATTAGCCAAAAAATCCTAGGAAAGCTTCGCTTCAGTCATTCAAAATAGCAATATGATGATAGTAATGCGTTCGAGTAGAGAAACAAATAAGTACCTTTTAATATTTAGATTAAAATTGCATTTCTATTCCTGAGAGAAGCGTACGCCCCACGTTGAAAAACACTGGTCTAGAGAAACTGTTATTTTTTTCACACGTATTAGTTCGTCAATAGTCAATTAATATACATAAACATTGGTATTGCATACCAATTGAGGTACCACCAACCTCAGATTGAGATCCTCTGACAGAGTTTATTTATATGGCATTAACATCTTCCATTGTATTTCTATATTTAAAAAAAAATATCTTTTGGTATTGATACAGCAATCATATGTCAAAATTTAAAACTTTTGACAAATTGTGGTACCGCCACAGAGTGCAGTATTGGCCTACTCCATATATTCCAATGGCTGAGTCGAACCTATCCATATATACATATAATGAATTTGGCATTAACTGATAACAGCAGGTTCTGACAACTGATATCACATAATATCATTTTTTCAAATTACAAGTAGTATCTGACTTCCAAAAGTTGGAGTAAATTCATATGAAATTCAATAGCACAACTAACCATATAATAACAAATTTTACTAGATATGTATTTGCATGTTAGTTAATTATGAATGAGAAGTATACATACATTTCTGACATTTTCACTATAATACCGTAGTAATATCTGTCAGAAGGCTTTAGAAATATTTGTGTAAGTCATATAAATGCTAGGTTCACGAAATTTAATTGCGACACACTACAGTCTTTGACAGGTAACAATAAGATCGTATCAGGAACGGACTGACATTTTTATATTAATTACGCTCGTGCCTGTCATGAGAATGCAGCATAGCCTATCTGGAATGTGAGAGTATTTTGTGGTCTGTGGTCCCAACAATGGTAGAAATATTAATTCTAATAGGCCCGGCATTGTGTGCCGTTTGCACACGCACAAAGCGCGTTTGTTTAGCGCTCGTGCCCGTTTACTTTTCGGAATGTAATATAAAGAAACACGCCCGCGGGTGGCAGGTCTGCGCAGTGTGGGTTGATGCTGACAGACTATGGCATTCAGGTTAGGCTTTTGTCTTTGCATTAAACGCTCCCGAGATAATTCAGTTAAAACAGATAAAAGGCGACGTTTTCGGAATGGTTTGCCCGCTCATATCCCGCTTTTCGGGTGGCAACGAAACATCGGTTGAAACTAGATACAATTCTCCCATTTACGTACAAGAACCAACTATTGGAATTGAAGTATTATCTTAGATATTAACGTGGCGCGAAGCGGTGGTGGTTTATAGCAATTGTACACGTTTGGCACGCTCCTCCCGATAGCCATCTGTTGGAGTCGGATGATTTTCGGGGAATGAGCGCGTGGCGTTCGCTTGAAGGTAAATTGGCAACGTGTTCATAATTTCGATAGCGCCGCCTGGGCTGCAAACTCCCATTTAAGTTATTTGCGGACCGGCATCAAAGGGAATTTGGATGTCATGTATCTATTAGGCCCGATGGTGCCTCATCAACGCGCCCACCCAAGAGACCTGCCATTAGCTAAGTGGCGGACCTATGCATACACACTCGCGGCGATGGAGGCAGCGGATGGTTCGCCGGAAGTAGGAAGAAGGAAGGAGAATGACATTCGTTGAATACGGGGTTTGCGTCCCCGTGCGTACCGCAGCCCGTATCCATCTAGACAGGTTAGCAACGACCTAACTATGTGTATCTTCAAACAAACTTACTGCGTATATTTCGGTTAGCATCGCCGAAGAGACCAGCTGTACTACAGGCTGGCCCTTATGAGGCTATCCCTGCAAAGTCGTAGTAGTGGCTTTTGCCATCGTTGGTAGCTGTAGAGCAACGCATCTTTCCCTGGTGCGTACATGTATTATACACAAGATGGCTATCCACCCGAGTGCCTAACAGAAAAGGGGATAACCATCCGTCTACATGCGCTGCCCCCGCAGGCGACAAAACGTACTGCCCTCGCTGACAACATGTGCGTGGCTGGCCTGGGTGCGTGTCCTCTTATATGTAGGTTTCAATATTGCGGGACATAGTCATGTTCCTTACTTACAATCTCCGTCCATCTCTCTCAACCGCATGGTCGATACTCATCTAGAACCCTTTTGCTCCACTCTATGTTATCGCCATTCGGCCGGCCCTCGGCTTTTACCTAATAAGGAATTATCGTAACCGATTTAAATGTACGCGCCGCATTTAATACGATCATACACTATGAAGGCAAAGTCATGTTAAATCCGTCCTCGGACTGCTCGCTTTGCACCTAGCTTTGAACTAACCCTGTGTCGGCCGACACTCATATCCCTGGCCCTTTCTAGGATCATAAATATTTGGGTCAAGTAATGTACTTAAAGATTAATACGCAGTGAATTGATCATTGAATCAAGCCTAAGTTCACTTTACTCGATTAGTTAGATGGAAATAGATTCAGAGCCAGACTTCAGTCGATATTTCCCCATATTATGTTATGCAAATGGTTGGTTAGCACCCAAAACAGGCACTTGGTTTTTAGTTATTGTGGAAAAGTAGTGTTTGTAGTAAAGAGCAAAGTCGTGCGCGATGCACATGCACCTCTAAATCTCCGCGGTGCGCCATGAACCCTGCGTACTGACACTCGAGCCGCGTACCCGCCGTCGTCATAGCCTCCGCAGTTCACCGGGTTACAAACGGAGTTTGTTTATATCTAGTCTCGAAGGCGCGTGTTTCGTTTTGCTCGGTGCTTTCGTGCGCCAGCTTAGGTCACGGTCATCCAGCGTCAGTCACGAAATAGGCCTGATTCACTTCGATAGTGCACGTCTTCACGACGCTCCCGCAACGCGATCTGCAACACAGCAGCACAAAACCCGGTGTGGGGCCGTTGTTTGCCCCAGCCACGGACGCAATATCACCATGATTGCAGCTTTGGAAAGCAAATATCGGCTGGTCAAACAATGACCAATCGAAGCGATTTCAACACGCTCTGCCCTACTGCATCCTATACCTTGCTATATCTTATACGTATAAACGACGGTTGAAATTTGTTTAGGTTTAGGTCGATCCTGTCCGGGGATTTTTCGTATGCCTCGATCGTGTTCCTCTCAACGGCGTGGGACGTGTAGGTCTATTATTATTACATTTCTCCCGTATAATATCGCGTTCGATAACGGTAGCGCGAGAACCTACGTAATAATATCTCGCAGCCACCCTCTAAATCTCGATCTTGATGCGTCGAGTGTGGAGCAACTCGAAACCCAAACATCGTGCGGAGGAAAAGCCGAAAAGAAAATGTTTAATCCCTGCTGGAATATCGATCACAACAGGTATGCGATTCGCGTGTGCGAGACACGTATGCCTCACGTGCGGTAGCAGAGACCTTTTCCTCCCAGGAGAGATGGAATAAAATGGTAAATCCCTTATTTACGGGGAGCAAATTGTTCCTATCAGGGCTCAGGCGTTGCCTAGACATCACTCATTCATTGCGATTCACGTGTCGCGTCGCCCGGTCGGTATCGCCTGGTTATGCGTGGCTTTCGATTCGTTACCTCGTTCATTTACCCCCGCAGCTGGAAATTTTATTATCGGGAATCTCCGGTGTGCGCACAATTGCGCGAGCCGGGGCCCGGCGCACGCTGGGTGCTTTTCACCCGCCACTGCACGAACAACTTATGAAAACACATTGTCATTCCTGCTGGTGCGACGCATGCGAACGAATGAACGAACGGCGCGGCGGCTGGTGAGTGTGTACGTTTTGGGCCCGGATTAACTCAACGGGGGCGCTCACTGATTGAACGACCCGGGCGTATAATAAATCTGCCAAACACGTATGGCTTTTGTAAGTAATAACCGCGTCAAGATCAATATGCGCAAACTTTTGATGTTACTGGTGGAGGTGCCGATTCAATAGTCTGCGTTCGAACGCTCGGAATATGTACGTGTACCTACAATTTATTCATAGTTTCCGCATGCGATAGCGCCATAAAGTGGAATTGTGGAAAGTGTGGTTTTCTGGAATTTAATTTTCTTTTCTAGGAACATATTTTCTCGATCTTTTACAATAGTTCTTGGAACTTCCTTGCATTTTTGTAAAAATATTAACCCAATGATGTGTTAGAGAAATACTTGATAGTAATATTTCTATACCCCTAGAGTTTATATTTTTTTATATATTTTTTTTCGATTAACTTGATAAAATCTGCATATCCATCTAATTTCGGGACCATCTTTTCGAACCATTGACGCGACGATAGTGGAACAGACAGGATCGTGCTTTGAGACAGTCAGCAAGTGGTGAAAATGTGATATACGCCTGAAAACTTGAGCTGCTATCAAACACTGCGATATGCGAGAACGTTTCGCAAGTTTTTCGTGATTGCCACCGTGGCCATGGGGACAAAAAGGGGGGTCCGATGTAATTGGATTGTGTGCAATGCCGTGTGCGTCTCTGCTCCCGCGGCAATATGCGTATCGTAAACGGGTCGCAAATCTACCAATCAATGGCACCCAATTCGCATGTATTTTTAACGTGAGCGATCCATTGATCGCTTGGTGCAATGATGAAGGATGACGGTGACAGAATGTGCGTACGCTAGACGTGCGATCGTCGTCGTCGATGTCGGCGGTGGCGGCAGATTTGCCACCCTCGTACGCATACATGGTAGTCTCAGAACGCGACGCATAAATCACCTCCAAACCTTCTCTCATGAATATCCCTAGCGCTTAGGAACGCGTCTCGAGTGCGTATAATACACATATGATTTAAAATATGGATGAGTTTGCGGGAATCGATGTTGCGCAACAGCGGATCCTTGCTGGGGGGCAGCTGCTAGATGCGCACGTAGACGGGCGTGATAGTGACGTGAAGTGCATCCACTTGATGAATTCCCGCATATATTTTTTGCTATAAAGAGCATTTTCTTCGGCAATCGTCTGTATACATTTTTCGCGCCTAAGAAAATTTAAGTATATATTGTGATAAAACTGTCCTGAAAATAGTTTGTGTATTCTTTCTAATCTGAAACTTCTAAATTGGAACTACTCATCGTTTGGAGTTTCCTTAGTTCAGTAGTAAAAGTTAAGAGAAATTCATTGGCCTGAAGCAATGAGAGCGAGCTCTGGGATACTTTTTAAAAATCTAATTATTCTCATTTAAAATACATTGCGTTGATTCATAAATCAGTATAACATTTAGCCACTGCTTTCAGCTTCTAATTTATTCGCAGTTCGATTGAAAATTTTAAGATTAGTTATTATTTGTATAGATATTTCAGATAGTTTAGGGAAATCTATTTCATATTTAATTTTGAAATATTTGCATAAGTATTGTTGTACAAAATCCGCAGCTACCGACGCTGAGCCATTAGATGTCCCTTTAATTAATCATTTGATTGATATCAGTACAATTTATCTTTGCATAAACTTATATAAACTTATAAAAGAAAGTTTCAACTTTACTGATTTCTAAATTACGTGGAACCTTCAACTGCGTTCCTACTCATTGTACTAGCAGAACCCTAACATTTAAAATATTAATTAAATTGCACTAATATTCTATTCATTCAAATTTTAGTAAAAAGTTCTAATCTCGGCAATCAGAAGTAGTTAAGGATAAATAAAATTAAAGGAAGTTAATCCAAGTGCAAAATCCTTTAACCCAAGAAAATGCGAAAGGAACTTGCACATGCACGAGTGAGCTTAAAGCTTCAATGACTTTCCAGTCTTGCGTCGAAAGCTATGAACGAAAGTAAAGTTTTTAAGCTCCGTAAATAAATTAGAAATTTTCTTAATCAACTCAATAAAAATAAGCCTGATTCGTTCTTAAATAACTAAACGATTTGTCTTCTCATTTCATCGCTTGGCTGGCTCTAAAAGGGTTGCCCACTTTCGCGGCTTTGCAAAAGGCAAACTCGTTTACGTACCCCCCTCACAAAAATGTAAATAGCAACACAGGGTTAGAAATGACCCTCAAATGCAACGCAAAGGGCGCACGTTCGCGAGCTATAAAAATCTAATATCGTTAAATTTGTTTTGCACAAATGAATTTTCTCGTTTTATTTTATTCCCTTTATTTCTTTCGAAAGCATAGGCGCAAATAAGCTCGGCGTGCATTTCGTTAATATCGTTTTGCCGCTCTTTTGAATATTCATAGTATACTTTTAGGTAAATGGTTGGTGCGTATAATAACGGCAATAATCATAATGTTAAATAGGCGGATTTCGCTGTTTAGTTCCCTTTTACCGTGCTACTCGATTTTTTTTCCTTGGGGCAGCTAGTACTTATTTTTTGTTTCGCTTAAGAAAATGGTAAATGGAGAAATTGCTAATCCAAAGTTAGCCGTTGCATGCAGGCGGCAGCATCGATTTTGCGTCTAAAACTCCAGAAAATGGTCATAGTTTTCCAGATAGGACGCAAATCTTGGAAACGATTTTGCGGCCTACATTATCAGATGCGTTGTATTCAAACGCAGTCGTCAGTTTTGGGAAAACAAGGGCGTTCCGGAGGAAAAGAAGGAAAAATAAATGGTTCGAAAAAATGTTAATGGAGTCGCAGACTACGCGCAGGCTAAGTGAGCATTGTGTAGCGGCGCGCTGGGCTCAAATTAATGGCAGCTTGCTTGAAAATTACGCGCGTCATTTACCCGACCGAGCATGGAAATTAAAAATGTATTAATACCGCTTTCTAATGCCATGCGTAGCGCCGCTCAAGATGACTTGTACTCGACAACGTAGCCGGCTTTGTGCACAACTTGGTTATTTTTATCGGTAACTCTTGAGACGGTAATGAATTAAAAACTTCACAAAGTTCTCAAGTGCCGTCGTTGATCTTGAAAGCGCCGATAAGCAAGGACGAACATGCAAGTTGAGCATATTTTTCGTGGCGATGGAAGAGTGTTACAATTTTGACATCCAGCAGAAAACACCACTAGTCGAGGAGGCCGTTGCGTTGTGACGCGATATTCGGTGTCGAACATTGAGAGGGGGGAAGAGCATAGAGCCTGAAGAGGTTTCGATCCGATGCGGATCTATCAAGGACCTCCGCCAGGGCGAAAGGAATTATTCCGGTTCACTTACCTTATATCCCTCCCGCTGTGCTGAAAATACGTATAGTTAAAATTTCCAACCTTACACCAAACCAACCTTACACAACCCTGAATGGAAGGTACTTTTTAAATTAGATATATGGGGGAATGTAGCATGTGCCATGTGGCAAACAGCAACAGGGAACGCGAAAACTCGCACACACATACACATACAAATATATGTACTGCGGATATAAAATTTACGCCGCATAAAATTCACTCGTTTTACGGTCTGCAATGAAAAAGAGTTGGTCCGGCGAGAAGTGTTCCGTGCGTTTGCAAAAAATAGACGCGAATAAAATGCGAGCTCAGCGCGCGCACTTGACGTCGAAGTTAAAATGTGACATGAATATTGTTTTTCCTATTTCCCCTTCATCTTGCCAACGGCTGCTAGCATTTGGCATTAAATTAGCATTGACAGGCAGGGCAGACACACAGCGTTTAAAATTCACACTTGCATAAAAACACGCATTTCACGACACGGGCATAAACGAAATCAAGTTATGAATATGTGCGTGATAATTAAGCAGAAAAAGGGGTTTCCAAATTAAGGCGGCGAATCCCTCGCTCTCCCGCGCTTAATTTTCGGCGCAAAAATCGTATAGGGATTTAGAGGTTTGAGCGGTTGCGTCCCAGCAGGAGGGCAAATGGTAGCGTAGATTTTTTATTATCTACGGACGCGCACTCAAATAATTGGGGTGAGATTAACATAAATTTGACATTGTCGCACAGTGAGCGCGGCGGTAAGCGCATCACGGGATCGCAATTCACGTTTAATAGCCAGGCTATGTTCCAAGGCTGGAACGTTAACGCGCCCTCCAGTATTCTGCCTGCCTAAGATGCCAGGGAGGATCGTGGCTAAAGTTTGTCGTAGTTTACGGGCGACAATAAAAGGGTACAAGTGGAAGGCGCCCATTTTGAGTACTCAATTGTGCGTCCTGCCTCAGACCCTAAAAACAGTGACCAAACGTCCAGAAGTTTAGATACGCACATTGAAGTAACGCTCTGAAGAAAGCCCTTGATTTTCCTTAGTATCTGCGTGCGATCTGAATAGGTGTTTGCCGTTTCGACTGGTGGTCAATGGCACAAATTGACCCATGTCTATCACAATCCACCGATTATTCTATGCCACGCTGAGTTGGAATCTATTAAAATTAAACGTACAATTAATTCGACCCTCTCTGGTCGAGTTGAAATGGGTTCTTATAAAGGCGGTTGAAATGAACGCTGGGCTATAATAAGTTTGCAAGCACTGGATACCGACAAACGTGCCGGGTCTTATCTCCCAACCCAACCCAAGAGATGCCTTTTATCACTTTGTGTCCTCCTGAATTCGCGAGCGTAGGCCGAGTTAGCAAGGGTTGAAATTAAACATACACTACATAAAACAGTTCGCAGTTGACAAGTGCTCAGCGTAGGAACTGTTTTTACGGTCATGCTTTCCGCCCGCACGCATCCATGCACTCACACACACTGTTATCATTTTATGCCCTATACGCGAGAGTACTGGCTGTCGTAAAATTTCCGCAAATTGTTAATAGGCAACAATAAAAGTAGACTAACAGAATATTCCTGCTAGCGCGAAAGCGGAGAGAGCAGACAGTAATGGCCGTGCGCCGTCGTCTGGTATGTTTGTGTTGTCTGGCTGGCGGGGTAGGTATGTTCGGCTGCGGTTTTCCAACATTGTGTCAGGTTGGTTGTGCTCATAATAAAATCACTCGGGGTTTCATTTTCTTCGTGCCTTCCGCGCGGCAGACGTGGTATTCGCAGACGCTCGTCGTTGTCGCGACGACGACGCCATGTTGCGCGAAACTACGATAATAATTTTCGTATTGTTAAGCGCAACGTAAACTAATGTCTGGAGCGTTCCTTCCGGCCGAAACGTGAATCAATTTCCGTTTAATTAACATTTAAAAGAGGGCAATGCAACGTCTCGGATGGGGGTGTACTACATGCCTTCGATTGGAGAAGTATGAAGCATCAATGTTTGCCCCTTTGCAAACCTTAGATTATAGGAGCGCCTATCTATTATAATTACTTCCACCATCCCATCGATTTTTAACGTCTAGGCGAGAGTCTACCCCTTAGTAAATTGTAGGTTTTTTTGTAATTAGGGACAATTTAAAGATATATTAATTATGGCTGAAACCCAGAGGGTTGATATCAAATGGAGATGTTAACTTTTTGCACTGTGCTATTATGATAATCACTTGCTTTTAGCAGTTTTTCTAGCAGGCCTCACGCACTCGCTTTACTCGAAATGTTGATTCCTCGCTATTATTAGAAGCGATTAGGCAGGCCAATAAGTAGCCCTTTTTCCGTGTTAATAGCAGGGCGTGCAGTCACCTAATGGAAAAAGGCTCTCTAGCAGGAGGAGCTCTGAAGCGAAAGCGAAAAGAAGCAAAAATATCGAAGGCCATGAACGCACTATAATGGAACAACAATGACACGAAGACGTTTACACGTACGCACAACGATGGTGGCAGCGACCGGGCAATGCGGCACGCAGCGCGGAAGTTCGTGTTTTACGCAGGATAGACGCACAAGCAGCCGGCGCTCAGGGTGGGTCCCTGTGAAATGTGTCCACCGAAAATCCGTGTCCCGCGTAAACATAGCGTATTCTGCTGTGTTACATTAGTCCGTATCGCCGAGTGGGATCAAATCCCTAGGATAAAGTGCTCGTGTAAATTCTCCAGTCCGGCAACATTCGCATTCTAATCCGTGTTAAAAGCTCCTCCTAGGCGCGCTCGCTGACTCGGCGCAAAATGCTATTTGAATACAAATTCACCTCTGTTGGCAGGCACCCGCGCGTATAATTAAACCGATAGTAACAATCGAAATGCCTACTGAATATCATCATACAGTGTAGGACAGTGTCAGGACCCCGATGGCATACGGAATTTCAAGAGTAATATAAATTATTGAAAAACATGATAGCCTACGAGTATAGATAGCACAGTAAAATATGCATACATTTCATTTCAGTCTACTTGGAAACATTTAATTTAAACTGTGATTATAATGTGACCGCCTCCAGAAAAATTATCTCAGGGGCCTTTTTCAAATTTCCTCCGATCCGAAAACCTCGATAGCAAACAACATTTTGAGCACGGTTTTGCATGCGTGGTGTCCAAACTCAATTTGAGAAGAATTCGCGTCGTCGATGCGCGCTTCCGTTGTGGACCGCTCGCTCCCTATGAAGCCCGCCCGCCTACAACAGTGAGGAGAAAAGTGTCACATTCATTTCATCCCGGCTTCCTCTTTGACATTTGAATATTGGCAGCAATATCGTTTCAAATAATCTAGATTGAAAATGCTACGTTTGCACAACGCACCCACACAAACATCATACCGCCCCCCAATGCATCGGGTCTCTTGAACTATTCCCCGAGCCTCAACCACATCCTCATCGTCGTGTGCAGTAAGGACATACGAGCAGATCGACGCTCACATGCCCACTTCGGGCACAACGACACGTGATCCCGATCCCAGCGCGAACGTTGATTGGTATCGACATGCACAGTGAGTGTGGCACAACGCCACCATGGATGGCATCATCCGAACCTCAAGCTCACCGCATTTATTTCCATCCCCGACCCTTTCCCCGTCGCATGAGCCGTTGTTTTTTTGTTCAGTATTGTAACAGCAGCTCGTTGTCTGTGTGTATATATGCAAGCGTGTATTATCTCTACCGCAGTGTGGCAGTCGTATAGCAAGCGGCGGAAGCGGACACTATCGATCCACATCCGTGCCATGCATTTTTCATTTATAAGCCTTTCTCGTGTGGCCCTCCAGTCCAGGACGGTCGGCAGGCGAATCACTCCTCTACCCGCGTAATGATATCCTATTATAAACGTTGCGTGTTAATTGCAGCGGGTACTGACTAAAAGAGTGCCACTGCTGGAACGAGGGGTTGAAGTTGAAGCAAGTATAAAAGCTCTGCCGTCGTATGTTTAATGTTTGATTGTATTTTTGCATTTCGAAAGCCTGACGGATCTGACTGAATCCGAGGGGAACGTGCATAATATAGTGGCGCACGGGTAATTGCTTTAAAATGACACGCTTTACAAATCGTACTAAAGCTATGGTCTTAAACTAAAAAACGCGATGCATTATCGACGATTCCTTTTTGCAGTAGTTACTCGAGCGCATGTCTCTCGTTTGTACAATTCGCATTCGCGTTTTTTGCATCGTGCTTAATGTTGACATTAGCCGTTTAGCCGTTTTTCCAGGCGCGTTTCCTGCTGAATAAACTAGGCGTAAACACGTCGGACATACATTACCGAGGAGTGTATTAATTAGGAAAAGAGCTACTGCGTCCATTGTACGATACATCAAATCGATCTTCATTACACTGCCTTGACTTCGCACATCGTGCATAATTAATGAGCCCTTTGGCCAATCCGATTAGACACGTCTCCCTGCTTACCTTGCCTTCGTGCACTCACACACACACACACATACACATACGTGAATACAAGTGTACAATCCGCATACGTGGCCTGCTTGTATACCGACTAATCCGTATGCCACTGCTGATGTTGGGCGAATGTTGGTGAGAGTAATTGTTGCGCGACCGGTGGAGTAGGTGGAAGCCATGGTACTCTTAAAAAAAACTCGACGTTATGCGAAGGGCACCGGCACTGACTTGCTGGCTTCCTGCAACACAATTAGAGCGCCTAGTTTAGAATTCATGCACTCGACTGTAGGTTTTGTAAGGAGTGCACAAGAGGGCCGAACTTCATTGCAGACGGCAAGGACCAAGGGGGCAACAAGCAGGGAAAAATCGCTTTCAATTACTGAGATTGCGCTTACAAACTAGGATAAAAGGGTGCTTTCTTTCTTTGGGTGATGGCCAGCCTAAGCTATATTAATTTTTCAGATTCTGGCCCATTGAAGGAAGTTGTACTTGAAATTATTTATTAACTATGACTAAACGTTCATTTTTTGGAATTGTTGGAATGGAATTGTTAAAAAATAAATAACCTATAATGTTTTTAAAGTAGACATCCTAAACATCATGAATCTAAGATCATGCAGGTGGATAGCTCATTGGTAGAAGAGTCCAAGAACATCAGCTCAGATGGCATTATCACTTACAAAGAATGGGGCCACATTGACGAGAGAAGAAAACGCGGGTTTTTGAATAGTGCTATTTTGCCAGAACTGCACTTGTTAAAGTACTACTAAAGCTATGTTAATGTTTCAGGATCGGGTCCATTGAGGGAAGTTATACTTGAAATTATTTATTAATGTTCGGGCGTATTGTATATTTTTGAATTTTTATGTTGGCAACACGTATGAGTTGGGTGCACTGCGTTGCATCGGGTGAGATCGGAATGGAAGTCGGGCAGTTGAGCGTTGAAGGCAAGTTTTCTGAGGGGACCCTCCATAGACTAACCATATCTAGACCTCCCACTCTAGCGGGTTTGTTTGGTTCCAAATTTACTAGCGCCACTACCCAATCGGCCGTTGCCTGAACTACTTCGCCAAACAATTTTTTCCAAATAT
The DNA here is from genome assembly GCA_027575185.1 of Mimaenictus wilsoni. Classification (NCBI taxonomy): domain Eukaryota; kingdom Metazoa; phylum Arthropoda; class Insecta; order Coleoptera; family Staphylinidae; genus Mimaenictus; species Mimaenictus wilsoni. The sequence continues at coordinate 1,249,058 of JAODAC010000016.1, read as the reverse complement.
GACAAATTACAGTTAAAATTAATTGAACAGAACTAGTAATAACTGTAATCGTGATGGGTGAATAAAACAAAATAATCGAAATAACAAAATTTATACAAAATCGCAGAAAAAAAAAACATAAGTAACAGAAAAATTATACTAAATTACCCATTTATTCCGCCTAGATTCACATTCTTCAAGCTTTCATATAAATTGGATCTTTCACTCTTTTCAACCTTTCATGATTCCCTTTCATACATCTATTCACATTTGCGCAATAACTTTAAGAAAACCCTTTTAAAAAACATTTGATGTTGGGTCGCAGGATGATTCCAAAATCTCCCCATAATGTTTTTTTGGCAATGCCAAACAGCACACTGGAAACCAATTTTTATAAAGCAATCCAAAAGAACGTGATGAAAAGGAAGAGGAATCCCCTGATCTTCTCCCTTAATTCTTTTCTATTCTCCGCCTCGCCTTCATCTATTTTCAATTCTCTCATTTCTTTCCTGACCTCCTTCATCTATTAGTTAGCTGTATTTTTCGGGTTTTTATCGAAGAAATTGAATAGTTTCTTTGCCAGTCTTCCTTCGTTCATTCTTTTGATCTTTCCGTAGAAGGTTGCTCTTCTTTTCCTCAACTTCAATTTCCTTCATTTACAATTACTTGATGTTAATTTTCCCTCTGCTTTCTTTTCCTCCATCCAATTATTAATTGACCGATTTTTACCTCATCTCCGAGTGATGAATTTCGCGCTATCCTAGAGTACAACTAGTTATGGGTTTTCCTTCCACATCATTTATCATAATGGTCCTTATTATAGTTCTGTGACTTTGTATTTATTGACTTTGTATATGTTCCTGAATATTATTGCTGAATTTAGAAGTATCAGATGACTATGGATTACATCTACCAATATAATTAAAAATAATTTTCTTTATAATTTACAAGATTTTAATTAATTAAACAAAAAAAAATACTTCCTTCATGATTTTTACAGTTGTAAGTGCAGAAGAGCGTAAAATTTGCGGTTATATTATTAAGATATTTTATTACAAAGCACAAAACTGTATAAAACATTTCTTTTTTTTTAATTAATTAACATATGACGTTATTTTCATAACTTGAGAAAAATTATAGACAATGTCAACATTCCTCACGTTCCAAAAAAAAATCTGGTATATGAACTAAATTGACGTGTAACTTATTGTAACTTATTGGACTAAGAACATTGTTAAACTTGTAGTTGCTCTCAATTTCATACTAATTATTATTCCACAGTAAATTGTTTCAAGATTGTGAGGAATAATAATTGGGAACTATTAATCTAGGTGATCAATTGGCATAACAATAAACTATTCTGAAGATTGTTTAACTGAATTAAGAATTGTTTAACTGTTTAACTGATTAACTTTGATTGTACGCTGTTCGTCAGTTATGAATAGTCTCGCTGTCATAGGCCAAATGAAAATTCAAACAAAATATTATTCACTAATTCTTTAGATGTTTCGATTTGTTTGGATTTATTCCTGCTTTTTTTCAACGTTTAGCTCGGATAAACGAATAAAATGTTCCTTGTTCCATCTTTAACAAGGGTGGCCAGAGTTATTGGTGCACTTGCCAGTGGCACTACGCACTACGGTCGTATTTCTAACAACACCGTGCCCAAAATCGCCATATCCACACTTATATCGTTATATACTATTGAAAGGAGTATGAATATCGCGTTTTCCTTGAGTACACCTAGTTGTGGGTTTTTCTTCCACATTATATTATATAATGGGTCTTATTATAGCTTTGTGACTTTGCATTGATCATTTTATTGACCTTGTATAGGTTGTTGACTATTATTGCTGAATTTTGTGACAATTCTTCCCATTTTGGACTTTCAAAGTCTCGGATGTCTAGAAAAGCATAAAATTTGCGAGTATATTATCTCCTTGACATATGTTGTTTATATGACCCAAATGAGTACAAATTTTTAGTGAGCCATTTTTTGACTCGGTGCAAGTGCCCTTAAATGACGATTAAACTATGAAATTTTCAATTTTCTGTCCATAAGAGGACATATACACTGCATTTACTCCGAAACTAGACGAAGGTGTCTCGAGATGTTTAAGCAAAAATTGTTGTAAATTTAGAGAAGAATATGCTGAAGAAAGAAAATTCACGATATAGTCGGTTCAGCTCGATTTTTATTTTTTATTGTTCTATGGATATGTGTAATAATTTTTTTCTGGGATTTTTTACTAACTTCACACCGTTTTTTTTCTTCAACGATTCGTAACGTTTATTCGATAAACGAATAAAATTCTCCTTGTTCCATCAAGGGAGTCACGGGTTATTGCCGTGCCCAAAATCTCCATATCCACACTTTTCCTTGAGTACACCTAGTTGTGGGTTTTTCTTCCACATTATATTATATAATGGGCCTTATTATAGCTTTGTGACTTTGTATTGATTAACGTTGTATAGGTTGTTGAATATTATTGCTGAATTTTGTGACAATTCTTCCCATTTTGGACTTTCGAAGTCTCAGATGTCTAGAAAAGCATAAAATTTACGAGTATATTATCTCCTTCACATATATTGTTTATAGGACCCAAATGAGTACAAAAAATGACGATTAAACTATGAAATTTTCAATTCTCTGTCCATAAGAGGACATATACACTCCATTTACTCCGAAACTAGACAAAGATGTCTCAATATATTCAAACAAAAATTGTTACAAATTCAGAGAAGAATGTGCTGAAGAAAAAAAAAATCACGATATAGTCGGTTCAGCTCGATTTTTATTTTTTATTGTTCTATGGATATGTGCAATAATTTTTTTCTGGCATTTTGTACTAACTTCACAGCGTTTTGTTTTTCTTCCACGATTCGAAACGTTTATTCGATAAACGAATAAAATTCTCCTTGTTCCATCAAGGGAGTCACGGGTTATTGCCGTGCCCAAAATCGCCATATCCACACCTATATCGTTATATACTATTGAATGGAATATGTCATGGGAAACAATAAACATATTTCTGAAATAGAAAAAAAAATTCACAATCAGAATAAACAGTAGATTCTATTCTTCTCATAAATTTATAAATGTACAAATTATGTCAATAACAATTACACATAAGCAATAATTAAACCTTGACATTGTACCGGTTCCGTTTTGTGTCTTCTGCAGGTTGGTGTCATCGGGTCAGAGGCCAAACCTGAACGCCGAGCCCGTCCTCTGGCAGCTGGTGCGTTTATTCGCAATCCACGAGGACCCAACGCTGAAGACGAAAGTTGGCCGCCTCGTGCGATCGCTCGTCGAGTACCAGCCTGACTTCCATCGCATCCTCACCGCACGGCGCAACGCTCTAGAAAAAGCCATCCAAGGTAATCGCCGCATCACGAACGCTAATAATAAGATCACCATCGTTAGGTTTCAATTTTTCCATCTTCCATTTCAACCGCCGCGGCATGCATTTGAAGCCGAGCGCGTCTTATTAGAATGCCTTTCACTCTCTCAGATTTATCACCGGCAGACAGCTCCAATTAATTAGGCGGTAAAAACCTGCGCCAATCAAAGAGATGAAAACGATGAAAACATTGCAGAGGCGCGTGCGATTTGCACTCGTTAGTTGTTCTCGCAGAAGTGTGTCAATTTCTCATCACATTTGTATATGATAAACATGGATGAAATATCGCTGGGAGCTAGAACCAGCACGCGTTTGTTCTGATCATCTACTTTCTCTCATCTCCTGCAAACATATGATGCTGTTCTTCTTTTTATAGTGTTCTTATCATGAATAATGCAAAAGTTTAGGTGGAGTGCGAGCTTCTCACAATTATAACGTTAACCTCTAAAGTTGTATTTTCTATGGATTCTAACTGACCGATAGGATAGTAGCATCAAATTCAGAATCTCGTTATTTTTATAATACGAGATCTGGGCTTGTCTAGTTCGGAATTGTGTGAAAATTAGTACTTGTGGTACATATATTCAAATAATTTGTGTACAGTGGATTTTGCGCCATTGCCTCTTGTTTTTGCCTCTAAAACGCACGGCGTCGAGCGTATAGCGCAGTGTTTCCCAACGTGGGGGCCACGCCACCACAGGAGGCAATTCGATAATTAATGGACTCATCAATGGACACGTTGTTAAATATCGGTGACAAATTTAACAAAAAAGGCAAATTCTTGAAAAATGCTGTAAATACTTATTAGGTGTAATTTCATTTGACGTTATGCGATGGCATGGCTTTGTGAAGAAACTGAAACTAAATACAACCAAATGTGCGCACGGCGCACAGTGGTTGGAAACGAATGTAATGCGCCAAAACCATTTGCGCGTACGTTTGCGACGCACGCGAGGTCGATTTACTCATTTGAGGTACATTTTAAAATAAATTTATAGCACATTAAATATTAATCTATCAACATGAAATAAGTGGCACAATGTTCCTCAACTCTTCTACTTTAATCTGATATAAATATTATCCTGATCGGTTCATGATAAATCAGTCATTTATGCCGTTTTAAGAGACATAATTTTATGAAAACTTCGTTTTCAACTTCAATGTGGATTTTCCACCATTATCCGTTCTCACGGGTAGTTGCCACATATATTGTTCCTTCATAAAATTACTAATTGTTCCTTATTTAACGTATTTTCATATGATATAAATATGTTCCTGATTAGGGCACTGGGAATTTCGATTTTCGTGCGTAAAGAGAGACTTACTTGATCGATGCACTATTGCTTGTCACCTGAAAGAATGAAATTTGTTTCAGGATTAGGCTGTCATGGATTAACACCTGACCCAAGCGGTCTAACACATTTACACGTAGCGTTAAAAGCTGAACTGCAAAGACACATTGATTCGTACAAGACAGCTTTGCATCGTTTAGAAGAATTGGGCTTAAGTGCGTCCGATTCGAAGAAACCGGTAGACGCCTCACATCAACGCCTCCTCGGTCTACATCACAACGACGTCCAGCAGCGTCTTATCGATAACAAAACGCTTCTAACATTGGTGGACAAACCAGCACTGCAACAGCTTCGACCGTTGGTCGACACACTCGCCGAACGCGTGCAGAACGACAAGGAGGCGCTTTTCTGCGTCTCCCAGCTGAAGAGGTAATTATTATATCATCAGAACGCAAACTGCAGAAAGAAGTGCGTAAATGAGCGCGGCGATAAAAAGCGTGCTAACGGCAAATCCACGACTGATGAGCCCGTTGAAAGGTGACCGCTGTGGCATAACTGTCAGCAAATAAATGTAATCGTCGCAAGCTAATCTCGGACAAGCGCATGATGGCTGTGTGATGATGGCATTGACGTCGACGCATAGTGGCGGCGATTTCAATTTGTCCATCAGGCGTCTGCGTCAGCGCAAGCGTCTTGAATAACTGAAATATGCAATTGGAGATTAGAGAAATTGCGTGCTAGTTTTTCAATTGACAGTTTTATTCGCAACGTCTGTTCTTCAGCTTGAATTGGCATTCATTATATTGCATAACTGCAAGACCAAAGAGGTATAATAATTTCTAAGATTTAGAGACGATATTTTTCTGCTAGAATTCACTATATATATATAAATCAATCTTTATTGGCATATCATCTTAGCTTATCCACTTTCCTTCTTCCGTCTCTCTACAACTATTTGACAAACTTAACAAAA
>JAODAC010000016.1:1217950-1231642 GCA_027575185.1 Mimaenictus wilsoni | reverse complement strand
TATATTTATTTATTTATTTTTTTTTTTTAAATTGTTTTCTTTCACGTCGGTGAAATGGATGGAGCGTGTAGCGATCACGCAAAGGGCACTGAATTAGAAACGTTTATTTAAAAACGGGGGAAAAGTAGTTAAATTTGATTGCGGTGGAATTTAAAAACAAAATCCTGTTCGCAATAAGAATAGAAATGTCAAATAGATATGTTAAAATATCTCTCGAAAGTCCAGTCAGTTACTCATTGACTGAAGCAAAAATGAAAAAAGGAACATGTTCTTCAGGGGAACTAGAACCAACAAGAAATGGTCGAGCGGGTTTGTTGGAAAAACATGCAAGTCAAGAAGAACTAATGCAAAAGAAGAAGCTCAATGGAGTTTTCCAAATAAACACATTGAATTATATTGCCGATTATAATTAGGAGATTCTTCCAGGGATGGTGTACGGAAAAATTTAAAAAAATGTATGAATTTGTAGTAATCTTTCGTAATGGTAAGTCAACAATAGTAAACAAGTTTCGCATCTTTGGTCTCTAGCGCGTATCTCAGCTTGAATAGTAGATATGTCTATTGGTCTATGCCTATGGTCTTGTTAATAGACTAAATAGGTTTAAGGTCGCTCGCGAAGAATGGGAGACACCAATATAAGGCACCTAGGGAACTGTTGTCCAAGGTGATGGCTGGCGGACACTGTCGAATATTAACAATAACCAACAATATTTTCCATAGTGAATTGCGATAATGGTGGATCCGCAAAGGTCCCGGATTCAAACCCCAGTGAGGGTATAAATTAAGATCACGCACGCCACGATTTCCTGAATCCTTAATAAGGAATACGGTTTGGCAATGGGCCTCAACCTATCCCCGTAAAATAAAGAAGCGAGTGAAGTACAATATCTCTAGGTATTGCATAACAAGCTATGCGTACTACTAGTGTGAACACAGATTTCTATATACTCTATATCCGATAATATTTAAAATTTTCACAACTTAATACATTTTCACATATATTTGTTTTTATTTCACAATATATCCTGTAATCTTTTTCTTGTTATGAGAAATGACTCGAACAACCTTCTTTATCCTATATACAAAAAGTTGCAAAAATTTCATTATATCTAAGGATGTGTTTGCCACTGCAAACATATGCACACAGGCATTTGAAATATTTAGAAGAAGGTATAAGGAGATTTTACAAAATTTCTGGTAGGCGAATCATTAATAATAAAGTATGCACGCTCATGGCATAACAGTCAACGCTCGCTTGTTTGACGCATTGTCCCATTTGCAAAAACTGCCACTTGCGAAATACACCGGAATACGCGAATTAAGGGCCTCGAATCGAGGTAAAACCCTTTTGTCCCTTTATCTGCCCCTACTGTTGTATGGCGGCACCGCATTTATTAAATAATTTATGAACAAAACTTTCCGCTTTCATTTATTACGCTCGTGATGCACACACGCGCTGGCTAAACCTCCCCGCAACAATACAACCGCAGCTACTTCCAGCCGCCACCGCGCTGCTTGCCACCCTTGTAAAATGTACATACCGTAATTACATAAGAACCTGACGCTCATATCACTCTAACCATATCTTATTTTCCAGCGATGCACACGCACAATTAAAATATATTATTCGACCGCATGTCATTCACCGGTCGCGCGTACGTTTGGTAAGCATATCACGAACGACCGCCAATTAAATACAATGGGAAAAATATATGGCGCTGCAGCAGTACAAGGGACGCAAGTGCAATGCACTCAGTGACTAATTTGCGCGAACGCGCGCTCGCAACATAATTAATTAACTCACCGCGCATTGACTCATCTGTCGCAACAAAAGAAGTGTAGTTTAAGCACACTTTGCCACTCCATCGATTTATATTTAAAGCTCTCGCATGTGTTGGTTGCCTGACCTCCATTTGGGTGAAATCCCGATGGCATCATCACACGTGCGCATTTTGATGCTCTAAGAATCTGACAAAGAACCTGTTGGAACAAGTGACAAACCGAAGTCTTTTTGGCGCTATTTTCGGTTGGCTAAAAGCTGATCGTGCAGAGTTTACTATGAGAACGGTGACCCGGAGATGCGTTAACTGCGCAGTATGTTCGTGCAGCAAAATATATATTTCGAAATTTATGCGTCGTTAAATTAGATTGACGGTTTCACGTTGCGGTATGTGTGTTCACCGTGTCATTTGGAAATTGCGCACATGCACCGTATGATGCTAGCGGGTGCGCTCGGTGGGGTTTTTGTTTGAAAACTATATTTAAGACGTGTGTTTCCCAGTTTGTCAGATGCGTGCGCGCGTGGATTTAATTATAGTTAAACTGTTTACTTTCGACGCGTCGTTGTGGCTTTATTTGCGCGGTTTGTCACTGCTCGTACGCCTGTATTGCGGATCTCAGGCGTATTTATCTTGCGTAAATTCCGAAAACTACAAACTATGATTTCTAAACGAATGTGACATCTTGAATTAGGTGGCTTTAAATAACTTCAAAGTACTTGAAATATTAACGATTTGTGTGAATATAATCTTGGATGATGCATAAATGAAATTCCTAAAAGTGCATTAAACTAATAACAGCATAATAACTAAAAATTAGCCACACTGGCTAAGTTTGGGCCAAAACCGCGACAAATCTATAATTCTAAGTTTAAACATTTAAGATTTTCTGTATTCTATCTATTGTAAATGTATTATTGTAGAGTATTTAATTTAATTTTGGCGATTTCGACTTTATTTTCGCGGGCAATGACCGCTTTGTTTGCTGTAAATATACTCACAAAAATATGTTCTTTCACACGATTTTTTAATGTGAAATTTGAATTTGGGCTAAATAAATTCACAAGAGGAGCGGGGTATCAGATTTTGTTCAATTATTTCATAAGCCACGTAAAGCTATACCTGAAGAATTTCCCGTTGTAGGTAAGATTCTGTACACAGAAGATGTCATATACGGCTGGTTTTACTGTTCAAATATTTGTGAAAAATAATACCACATTATGGCAGCAACTATATTCCTGCACACTGAAATCATTGGTTTGATTATTTTGGATAAAACTAATAAATATAAGTTTTATTAACAGTAAAAATCTAATTAATCTGGCAAGGGAAATGCGTCATGTTAATTTGTAAATCTTGATCCAGATGAATGCGTGCAATTATATCTGATGGTGTTTGGCAGTGAAGCGATCTGATACCCTATTACCGGCCCACATAATGGCTGGTTGCGGTGCGGTATTGTGCCGCCTCCGCCGCCGCTGCGTTACCATTAAATGCCGTCAAAGCGCCGCGATAGTGTATCCATCAGGATTTGATGCAAAAGGCTGTAATTACAGTCGATCTGCGTGGAGCAGCATCATCCTCCGGGCAGCGAATTCCCCGGATTGCATGCGCTAGCCGCCGCCACCCGCTGGCGCATCGGCATCGCCTGGTGCCTGCCTGCCTTGCGGTGGCGGCTGCAGGTTGGCGCACGATAGCGGCGTGTCATCTCCCGTCACGTCGCTGCTCATTTCCCGCCGCCCTGATATCGATTTCCGCCCGTGTCGACTACCTGCATTCGAATCTCGGGCTGACATCTTGATTGATCCCGAAAGACATCATCAGCACATCCCCGGCCCCTCTGCCCAAAAACGTCACGCTTCCTTCTTATGGCACACTAAGCGCAGTTGCCATCATGCAACGCCCGAATTAAATGCAATGAAAAAAGGACAAAAATAATCGTGGGCATGACGACGATGAGCACCAACTCTTCGCACAAGGTTTAGATAAATATGATTTTGCCTCTTTGGACGAGTTAGAAACATCTTGAAGGAGGTAACTACGAACAAGGGGGGAAGACACCATTTCATCCACGGTTGAATCTGCGTCAGTAAGTTCCGAAATGCGATCGTGATTGAGTGATTGAGTTATACGTGCGTTGCCGGAATTGCCGACGCAAGCGTTGCAAGTCCCACACCGAATCCAAGGAGAGAAAAAACAAGTCAAGATGGTGGCAAGGAAAATAAAGGGCAAGCGCGCCAAGTGTAGCAACGGTTGGCATTGTAGAGTTGGGGGGAGGTGAAACTTTACAGCTGACAGATGATACAAGTTGCATTCTGCGTATAATAATACATATATTGTGAAAAAATATTCAAATATCCCTCTTTCCGCAATCCGTCATCTGAGAACGTGACGTGCAAGCGTGAACCTGTCGACTGAGTTTTTCTTGTGTAGTGGTTGTTCAAGTAGACGGCGTTTGTCGATTGCAGCGGCAGCCAGGCGGTGGCAGCTTGCGACGGTGGGCGTTACCAACCCAAACGATGCGTTCGGACCGAGGGCGAGGGACTTAAGAGGCATGCCAAGGCACGCAAGGATGCCAAGCCAAACTCTATCTAGCACACTAATATGACCAGAGATTTTTACTACTCGAGGCGCGACGTGCAGCGCATCGCCGAGTGCTGCTAGGGAGCGGGTTGGAAGCCGTTTTTCCATCGGACACCTTCCACCGCTTTGGAAGAGGAAAGTCAATTCCCTCTTTTGCTACGTACGAAGCCTGAATCCTAGTTAGCGTTAATTTAATAAGTCCCTAGTTCGTTATTCCTCGTTTTGCAACATAATGATCTCTTTTTGTAAAGGTAGAGGTGGACCGATGGCTGGTAGGTATTGACTATGCCGAAGAAGATATCGCGAAAACAAAAATGCTACGAGTTCGTATAATACTCCAATGATTTTTAGTCAGCAAACACGTATGTGTCTCCCCCGTGCGGAATCCATTTGTTACAAGATACCTTTTATGTTTTTCAATGATCAATTTGAATAAAATCCGGGCGGCGGCGCCGCCGACGACTCGCTCTTCTTCAGCGGGCGGCGCATGATGAATGGACGCCTGACGCACGCCAAAAGTTTTTGCCGCCGTCGTCAGCGTGTCGTTTCTTCGCATGGTAAGACGGATGCGAACTCTTTAAAGTTGCAGAACGCGTTTATTCATCCCATTGTTGCGATCCGCCTCGTCGACGCGCGCAATTCATTGAGTTCGACTTACACTTGTCCCTGACAACAGGCCGCTGCGCAAAAACCAACTGATTAATCTTGGTCTTTGAATTTCAATAAGACGCGCCAAAGACAATAGGCCATGGTAATTGGTTCATTATTCAGCGAATCCAACCAGCAATTGGCTTGCGACCTAATTGCATGAATAGTAAGTCAGCCATGGTGGGAATGAGTAAAATTTGCAGCCGGAACAAGGTTGGTTCTAGACTATACGAGATTTGCAAGAGTATGTCGTTCACAATGGGCGGGAATCGAAAGGGGTGTGAGTGGTTAGGCTTCGGATTTATGATGGCCTGTCGTGCTTTGATCGAACATGATTGCAGCAAACATGTTAGCGGTTTCGCTTTGATGTGGAGGAAAATCGTAGGTGGAACCGCATGCGTCTATTGCATGGACGGCGTTTTGTCAATCTGGACGTACGTTTCTTTGATATGTCTTTTCCCAACAACGGCAGCGTATCGGGAAGTTTTCGCGAAACAACAACTGTAAACGACCGGCCGGAAATCAAAAAGTAAATCTACCCCCGAGATTGGGTACATACTCGACGACTAAACCAACCCGCATTACGCTAAGCATTTTCCCGTGGAGCAAAAGCAGATTCAATTATGCGAGATGACAATAGCATCATACATAGTAAGGAGATGTTTTACATTTGCAATATAGTCATTCGTGATGACATCTTTTAAAGAGCAATCAGTTTCAATGCTTGAGACTTCTTTTGTGATTGCGTTTTGTATATTTGCAGAATGGAGAAAACATAAAATTTGCAAAAAATTCAATACCTCTTCAAAGTTAGTCCATCTGGATATTCCAGCTTATTGCATGGGAGAATTTAAGTATATAAAATTAGTGCGTTTAGTTAATTTTCATCTTGGTGACGGAGACGCAAGTGACAACTCAAAAGTGTGACTAAATGGGAATGGAAGGTTGGAAGTCTTTGATGGAGGTGCAAACAAACAGTTGGAATTGTTTGTAGAAACGTGCGGGGTAGGAGTGGCAAAGTGCCGAAAGGTAGTTGCGGGCCGTATTTATGCCGCGTTTATGAAAGGTTTTGAGGCGCCTCCGTTGGCAGGCCTGAAATATTCATCTTCCGGTGCTACTCAATTTTGTAAGAAAACATCGCATGCAGCAGTTTCCAACTTTAACAATTTCCACAAAACTTTCTTGTATACATTATCTCGGGCGCTACGACGATGGCGACGACGGTCGGCGGACGGTAGAAGACGCTGGCTGTTGGCACACTCCCGTTCTTCTTCCGCCGCCATCATCCTAAAGATATACTTTTTGCGGGGCCTCGTATTGAAAAATTACCTCCTTTTGTTGGATTTTCTCATTCAGTGCATAGATAAATAGATCCTTCCGCTACAAGAGAGTTTTACGCCCATTCAGGCAAAAGGCAAACTATTCACGTCCATGGATTAATATCAGTCGGCATAAAAAGCAAATTGATGTCGCTGCTCGTGGCGAACGCTCGCGGTTGGATAGTGTTGGTGCTGTGGAGGGATTATCAAATCCAAGTGATATTACTGCATTTACAAGCCCAAGGGACATGCTCATCGCCAATCAATCAGAAATGGCCAAACTAGCGATACCGGCTAACATAAATCTCGTGTGCGCTGACGCAGCCACCGCAACACACGGATCGCACATCAATCAACCGCTACACTTGTGACCTCCACATATACACATATAGTGGATACCACCCCACAGACAACAAATTTGCCACGACCATTACAATGAAAAAGGAGCAAATCGCCAAATACATTCACCATTTGGAACTTTTATTTTCTAAAATAATTTACTCTCACAAATGTGGCTTTGGCGAAAGAGTCCTTCAAATGAAAAATGCACATTCCTCGATACACAGTAGTTGAATGGTTGTGTGGTTACAGTTATATATCAGGATGCAGGAGTGAGCGATGAAACATTGCAGTCGATTCAGAAGCATTTGAAAACATCTGGCAGTCGTTAGGGTGTATGTCTGCGGAGGAGTGTTTCCTCGGGAGCGTAATCTGCCAATAAACAGATACGAAATTGTCGAAAACGTTATCTGTGCTCGAGCCAAGCGACTATCAGAGTAAAACGGAAGCGACGGGCCACCTACTCAATCCTAGCCGCCGCCATGCGTTTATAATATATAAAGCGAGAGATGACCGTGGATAATATTAACTATACATATTATATATACAGAGGGCAATGTTGTGGGGATGGTGGAGGCGCCGGCCAGCCGAAACCCATATCAAGCACCCCCCATCAATATCCCGGGCAGTTATATGCGATTATGTGCGCCATGTAATGTGTAATCATGATGCATGTGTTCGCCAAGTGTTCAATATTCGCAACACACAGGGCGCCATAGCGTCGTGCGAGCACTGCCACCAACCACCGCCCCCCTCACAGTGCACATATACTAGACCTGTCTGTATAGCGGCGGCAGCATACGCAGCGGCATTATATTACCGCCAGAGGCGCACACGTCGCTCGGACATGCCGCCTGTAGGCCATACTGTGCGCCGGAGGCGCGTAAATTACGAAACCACGATCATTTCAATTAAACGCGAATACGCAGCAATAGCGCGCCGCCATCAGCCCCGCCACCACTTGTGTGTAAGCAGATACATACATTCGCGTGTATGTAGTTTACACAATTACATCGCGTTCGCTAGCAACCAGTTCGGCAACCCACAGCACGCTGCTGACGGTACACGCATGAAAGGATTGCATGCCGAAATTATAATCCCACATATCGTTCGGAAACACCTGCATCTAATTCGAGCACATACCAAATACCGGACGTTGGTCAAAAATTCCACAATCATTGCTTTCAATCGTGGAAAATATTTGACTAATTGAAAATATGTGAAATTCCATCAGAAGTGAAGGCGCCGGTACCGTACTCGACAATATATTCATTGTCAATTCAATTGCGCATTAATCTCATTAAAATCTACAAAATCCAGCTGCGGCATTTGTCATATTGTGCTTCCTATGTAACACATGAATTGGACAGTACCACACAATGTAATAACAATAATTGAATGATACAAAAGCGAAGCGATATGCTTCGTACAACTTGCCAAACATGCTTGCCATGTCCATCGGGAAATTGCAATTGTGATCAATGTTGGGTAAATCGAATTTGAATGTTAGAATACCCTAGTATAAGCCATAGCCTGTGATAAAATAAACGAGTTTTTTTGATAAATTTTCCTCTAGTTAAAATAGGCATAATATTGTGTCTTCGTATAACTGAAAAATTGATTTAAGGGTAGGAAAGTTGAAAAGAACAAAAACACGTTTTGTAACTTTTCAAATCAGTATTGAAAAATAATTTTCAAACATGAATTTAAAAGGAAGCGGATTTGAGGGGGTGATGGATGAAGACATTGATTACTGTACAGTTGAACGCTACGACTTGACAAACAAACTTTTCAAAGGGAATACTCGGAACGGTATTAAGCTGCTGCCTACGCACTGGTGAGTTTTCTCCGTCATCGACGAAATTATGAGTCAAGCGTTCACATTCAATCGCCAACTTTTTATTAAACGTAATTGTACTTGGATATATGACGTTATAAAGTAATTTATATAAAAAGGAAGCTCGATAATAGAAGAAAAACACTCGCTTAGGAATGGAATGAGAAGATGAAATGAAGGAAGTCATAAAGCTGCCATTGTATGAGGCGGAGGCAATGGAATTTCGTGGATTGTGCAACACCATGCTGACTGAGATTTAGTTCGGGGCGACGCGACGTGTCTTGTCTCGTTATTGAGTTTCAATCTATGCAATGGGTAATAATAAAAAGCAGGCACCCGAAGAAGTCGAGTACAGTCAAAGGGATGCCTTGTTACATTCACAGAATAGCGAAGAAACGGCAATATGAAGGGAGGGCGTGTGAAGGATTCACGATGCATTGAATGATCACCCTTAACACTTGATTACTCCTTTTGAAAGCGGGCGTACGGAACATCCCGGAACCGAACGCCGATGTATAAAATATTTTCACGATGACCGATAACGGCGCTATAAAACTGGCGAATTCCCATATCGGCGATCCATGCGCGTCGCAATTCTTTTCAGAGATGACCTAATGGAGTGGCTCGTCGCATGTGCGGCAAATCGCTGTGCGTACGGTCGGTCATCTTTTTTCATCATCGAGCAGGGAAACTGTTTTCTTCGCAACAGAGTAACTTGTCAGTTGGCATCACGCATCGGGTGTTTTATTCACTCTCTTCAGCCAATATCCACGTCTATTTTCTCCATGTGTACGTCCTTTTGAGCAACATCCCCTTCCAAATTTCGGGGCATCCGCATCCATCTATTGGGAAATAGGCGCCCATCATTTTCCATAGTTTGCGCAGTTTGGCCGACGTCCGGGACGATGTCCATTCATAAAAGCGTTGATGCAGCTACGGTCACCCTTGTCGGTCGACGGTAGGCGGTTTGTTAGTTTCCCGGTTTTCGCAGTTCGTCGGCCATAATGCACAGTCGACCGGCAACCACTTCGGGAACGCCTGGCAAAGCGTCGGGAAACGTATGCCCAATGTGGTGTGACGCCATGTATTAGCATATGTAGCAAATGCCTCCTGCCCCCCAAAACGACACTGACTATGTTCACCACTGATGCTATCGTGGAATAAAATATAAACTTAAGTTATCGCCACGATTAAATTTTGTGCGACGATATTCGTACGAACACAGCGGAAGATGCTCATCGTATGAGTTGTAATATCGTAGCCTGGTGGAGGACAGACCCCTATGCGTCGAGAGCAATACAAATCGCATCTCGTGACCGCTATTATTTAAGCTGTCTTATAAGCCGTGCATGGTGCTGGCGTCCTTACTACTTTTGTTGTGGCGATCTGGCGAACCGAGATATAAAGGCAACTCGGGCCCAAGTCGGAAATAAAAGTGATGAGACAAATTTATGGCTCACGATACATGGTGACAAATTAAACTTATAATTTCACGGAGCAAAACGAATAAATTGCAACAAGTTCAAAGCAATATCCGAGGGCGCTGGGTCAGTGCTAAAGATTTATGTCGCACGAAGAAGCAATACCATCGACTTGACTTTCGGTGTTAAAAATTTATGGCCTCACGGTCATCTTGACCTATAGACGAAGGAGCGGTGGAGCTGTGGTTGTACGGAGGCGGCGACGACGAGTCACGACGACGTTAAGCCATCCCTGGATTGTGCAGTCATAGCCCTTTCTCGCCGAGATAGAAGCGATAGCGATGTAAACACCAAAGCGAGACACGAAGAGCCCTTGGCACTTTGTCGACGAGCACACTACTTCAGGTTGTAAGTGTTTCGGCTCGCAAAGACGAGCTTAAAATAAGCATACACGGATGGCGGCGCTTGTTCCAGGCGACATGCGAAACTCTAAGCATGGGGTCCATAGACTTCCCGTCCCGGAGGACGATCTAGAGGTGTTCGCGGGTAATTTCTTAATGGCCTCATATTTCATCCGGCATATCCCAGGCGCAAAACCGCAAAAATCCATCACAAGACGCCATGCTACGCCGGTAGCCGTCAATCGACACTCGCTAATCGATCATCCCCCTTCCTTTGCCCAACAAACGCTCGCACATGCATTGATGAAGCTTGGGAGTTTGCAAACATGTTTCCACCTCTTGTCGAACCACAACTACTTTCCATAGCGAAAGAATGAAGTGGAATAACTCTCAAAAGCGTATCTAGAAGAACTTTCCAGATAATTGATATTTTGAATATAAGAAAATAAATACTTTTCTTCACTGAAAATATAAGTTACCCTGGGAATATCTAGGTGGTCCCATTTGTCTAGTAAAAGGAGTTCTAGGATTTAATAAACCTTGCGAAATCATTTGGAGGTATCCTATCCAATCTGCAGGCGAAGTCTTTTCCAAGGAGGTTCCGTCTCAAATCGATCGCTGAATTGTGCGAGCCGATTATTTTCTCAGATGTCGGCACCCCCGTTACATAGACTGCATAGTTCACTGATCTCCTTTCCCATCTTCCTCAAATGGTACCTTAAAACGCAGTTTCCTGTCAGGAGTCTAATGGATATTTTCAATTCGTTAAGTGTAAGTTCGAGCTAATTTTGGTTGCAATAAGGTTTTAGTTTGCGTTTTGTTTGACATCTCCCAGGAATATTTTGCCATTGTTTTGGACTTGCTTATTTTTCCACAAATTATTCTCCTCCCTCCGGCAATCCATGATAAGTCCAAAAAGGGTTCTGGATCTACCAGTTTTCCCGTCTCTTGGCTATACCGTGGGCTGTGTTATTGTCAGGCATAATATCCGTCTTGCCTGAAACCCACATTTCACTTGGTGCTATAAGTATATAATTTTAAAATTTGGGGACGTTTCTAGACCCGTGGAGAAGAAATGTCTCTGGCGTCAGTCAGAAGTGTACATCGTTATCGTCATTAGCGTTTATGATGTTCATATATCAGGTTTCAAACACCAAACACATATGTGTATAGCTCCCAACCTTGCCAATTTGGCTAGGCTTACACTCACTCACAATAATGCTCTTAATGAAGGTAAAGTTAGGGTCATTCTATGCATAGCAAATATAATACAAAACAAGCATATACCTACTTAACTCTGATAATTGATTCCCGGTAAGTGCAACGATCCATAGCAAACTCATATTGTGTAAAGCAGTCACAATCGTCCCTGGCACGCCAATTATGTATCTTAAACAGCAATTACGGCGTAATTATTGCACGTAAAGCTGGCCGAGACTAACCTACAGTTAATAGGATGATAGATGGATGCGTTGGCTTACCTTGGTGTTCAGGACCGTATGCACCGCTTCTTCCACGATAGCGAAGTTTCCCTTTCCTAATCGCTTCCCAGTGAACCTGTAGTTCCCGACGCTGACAATCTTACGTCCCCCCATTGACTCAGACATCTTGTGATCGGCGGCAGCGTTGTTGTCGTCGTGTAGTGCACCCGTTGACGCAATAGCTCAAGAATACCCCGCACTTGAATTCGCACATATAAAACACTCGCACACACGCGATGACGCGGGGTCTTTCGCAATGCTAATTTCGCGTGATTCGGGCGCTGTTTCGTCTTCGCGCGTTCCTTCATGGAATATCGCCTCACAGAGACATATGTGATTCGCGTAAAATAACCTAATCATAAAAAAGTAATTGTACACAAAAACCGCCCCTTTGTTTTGTTTTTTTTTCGCGCGACAGTGACAGTGCGAAACCATGCGAAACAATTTGCGACCGGTACGAGCACGTCGCCATAGCCCACTCCTATTCAAACAGCCCGCGCGAATTTTATCAACATTTGCGCCCGAAATGGTGCACAGGGTTGTAAGCTGGAAAACGCGCTCGCTTGTGGGGGGATAAAAACGCACATCTTTTTGTCTCTATCGCTTTTATTTCGCACGGCTTCAAAAGCGTATGATATCGAAGATGTTATCACCGTTCGCTTTTTTCTACATCGACTTAATGTCGCACGAATAATGGGGAAAACATGTAGCCAAATACGTGTTACATTTATCGATTGGTGGCGTCGCCGGAACGCCGGAACCAGATTCACGTGTGTTTGTCGGGGTGTACGTGCAAAATGCGGCCATGTCGCTGGGAGGAAGAAGAAGAGAAAAAAAAACTAGCGTTACATCATCGGAAAGCGATAGATAGCCGACGTGGCGTGCACACATGCACATATATTCCAGCCGGGTGTCATCTAAGAATGTCACTCATAGGTGACAAATGCGATCAATCACCACTGAAGCGAATACCTTCGGCGGTAGCAATCGCATTCCGCGATGAAAATATCATTTAAATGTCACGCACCCCCGAAATTTCGCGATTGCATCTTACGACCCGATACGCACGACTTCCAATAAGTCACGCAAATAGAATCTAAATGTTAGCATATTGAAATGTTACCGCTACCAACGAGGCAGTGAAGCGGTTTGTGTAGCGTGATTTATGCGTTGAATTAGATTTCAAACACTTATTGCTCTTCATATACATTTCAAATGCGATATAGTTTATTATCATACGTAAAGATGGAGCTACCTAATATCTGAAGAGCTATAAATCCTCCAAAATAAAATCGATTGTTTACATAAGCTCTTAGAATTATCTATATTTTCCTTTTATTTACATGCCTATCAAGAGATGGCATTGCTGATTCAAATCATAACACAATTGGCTTGTTTGACATATATGTCAAACTCTAATACCATCGTACCCATCCAAGATTCAATATTCATTTTATTTTTGCGGGATACAATCAGGCAATTTTGATATTACTAAGACGGTAATTGTAAAATGAATAGAAAAATAAATGTATGCTGTTTTTCAAATTGTTGTAGTAATTATGTATCTCCAAACAAAACCAAACAAAAGTTTCCGATATTAGTAAAATAGTACATATATCCACCGTAAGTGGTAGCACTACAATTTCATATTACTTTTGCGACTTCTGTTCAATTACTTCACCTGCCTACCGCTTGAAGCGCTAATTTTCTACCAAAATGTAGTGCACAAAAGTGATCTTTACATAATAAAAATTTATGAAATAAATATTAATTATCCAAGTGTCCCGCCAAGTGGCGAAGTGGTATGTTTGATGACCACTGTCCATGAGGTCCCGGGTTCGATTCTCGGTGGGGATGCATATTAAAGTGAATTCTTCTTCTTATC
>JAODAC010000016.1:1122606-1217850 GCA_027575185.1 Mimaenictus wilsoni | reverse complement strand
GTGAATTTTTGAGAGTTATAATTGTGAATAATGGGTGCCCACCCCGAGGACTCGAACCTCGTCCGACCGCGTGGTAGATAGTACAATTATTAAGAAATGTAAAAACTGTAAAATATGTGCAAAGAAAACGATTTCTCCGAAAAATGAATATTTTTAATTTTGGCAATTATTTTCATATTTTCCGTTATCATACGATTATAAATCATGCACTATTTGATTCAGTGTGAAATTTGCTACAAACCATTGCGATACTTTTTCGTTCAGATACATAGGAGCAAAGAAGTAAAGTTGTCAAAATGGTGAGTTTAATAACGGCGACAATTTCGCAGCCAGAAAAATGACTTAAAATAACTTGACCTAAACCTTACACAGTAAATGAGTCTTTTCACTTTTAACGAATATATTTGCTTCTTATTGTTAATAGTTGCACGAACATCGTAATATTTACATTTGTATCCGTATATAAAGGTGTCTTACCTGTAAATAGACAATGTAAGCGTAACTTACATGCAACATAAGCTTGATTTAAAGATTTATTTGCGATGATCGAATGCAAGGGAAGCAAGAAATTGAATGCGCTATACAGCCGCCGCCGCTTGCGAACCGCCAACACTCACCGCACATTCGATGGCTGGATTATTTATTACGTGCATATTCATTTCAGTTTGTTTCCATGCGCGGATGATTTATATGCGGAATTGTAACGCGAACTTTATTAGTTTGCAAAATATTACAGCACCGCAATACCAATCGCACTGCACATGCGATGCACAACTCCCACAGGCGTGCGTCGCGAAACCGAGAACACCGTTTCCTAAGGCGTCGCACAAATATTGGTTTCTGGTTTGTCTATTATTTGATTATGGGGCGCAATTCCTGGGTAATAACAATATGACGTGCATATATTATTCTGTTCATCGAATGGCAGCTACCTGTGGGCGCACAAGTTTCGTATCTGATTTGTGTAGCCTCTGATTTATACTGCCTTCTTACTTCAAACAATTTTCGTTTTATTGACATCAAATGTAATTTGCTTTTATTTACTAGGACCATCCGTGTGTGTACAGGAAATTGGTCCTTGTCAAGGAAAATGGCACTTACCGTGCTGACGTGACATATCAATTTAACTGTAATGTGGTTTTACTTCCCATATCTGAAAAGCGAGTTGGTTGTTTCAGAAACTTGTAAAATATTCAGATTTTTTGGTTACACGTAACATAGCAGCATGCATCATTTCATTCATGTTATTCAATTTATCTGATGTTATTATCGAGAATCAAATCATCCTCATACAACAATGTGCAAAATCCATTTGGCTGTGAATATTTGAATGTTAGAGAATCAAAATAGGAATATGAAACTTGAAATAAACTAAATAATTCAAAATTTAATCTCAATCAAACGAGAAGTTACAAAACTTTGCATTCTGTTTTAAACTACAGCAACAAAAATGTGGAAAAAATCCAGCTGTAAAATTGTTTTAAAAGTTTATAAAGTTTGCCTGTCAAAAGTGCATTAACATTCAGCGGCGTGGGTTTGACTCCAGTGTATTTTTTTCACTGTGCTTTCCTTCGCCGCGATAGCATCGTATTCGCGTGCGCTCAATTTACTCTACAAATATTTCATTTTTATATTCATTTCGCTCAATATTTGCGCAACTGACTGGTCTGTTTGTATCCCCCGCGGGGCGATCGGCGCACAATAATGGATAATGCGCAGCGGGCACTTCGGTGCTTTATGAAAGATAACTTGTGTACGTGCTACTCAATTGGCGAGTCGACTTAATAAATTAAACATTTCAGAAAAATATATGACATGCCATTAGCAGTCGCGATTTTCGTTTTTATCTGCACTGCGCGTCTTCGTGTTTCAGCAATCATCCTGCTCACAACACACGCACGTCGGAAAATATAATTGGTTTATTTAATATCCTCGTCTGTTTCGCAACACGTGCCTGCTACAAACCACCGCACGAAAAAAAAAACGATTCTTCTTTTATCTGAACTTTGAGCATGAACGTTAAATCAGAGTAAAAAATGAATCATTTGTAAAGTATGCAACTGCTGCTGACTGCGTCGAACTACGCGAAAAGTTCGTAATGAATTTGCGAATGGAAATTAAAGACAAACTGATACTTTATCATCGAGTTGCGGAACTGATGAACTTCGGCGCTCGTTTTAAAAATGATAGAACATCGCGCTTGACGATGGGGAGAATATTGAATTTTTATGGCGCGTTGTAAATCGCGAATCCGGGCGCAAAGTTTCGGCTGCGCGGCCGCCAAGTTTTCGACACGTTTTCAGCGGTGAAATTGGCATAATTAACGCAAATCGAGTAATGAATCTACATTTTATCGATTGCGGCAGTGGCGGTTGGCGTTTTGCAGGTCGTGGGACGCGCCCGCTCATAATTAATTCGTGATTACTATGCGCATTTTTATTGGCACTAATTAGCAAATGAGAGAACGCTTTTAGAAAACTTTTGAGAAATTACTTTTTATGCCAATTATGCACTTCATTATTGGAGCGTTTTATTCTGGCTGTTTATGCGTGATGGGCGCTTATCTCTTGCACGTAGTCGATCGAAAATTGACAGGCCAAATGACGAATATGCAATTACCCCAAGGAGCATAAAATTGTAATTTGAAACATGCAAAGCATTTCAAACTTCGCTTCCTTCTAGATTAATTTAGGGAAAATGACGGATGTCACTTGTGTTTAGCTTAAACTATAAAATGCCAAGGGTGCTACTATTTTGGATTAGTCATACAGGGGAAATTAATTCGAAAATTTTGCATTTCCCTTGATTTGTATGTATCTCAAAAATGCGGTGTTAAATTACATTTCCTGTTTTATAAAAGTGTTAATCGAATCTGTACAGTTCCGTTTGAGGAGTTATTTCATTGTACATTGCCTTGTTTCCTCTCGCTTTACGCGTTCCAGAATTTTTTGCGTGTTGTTCTTCGCGCGTTGTCGCACTCCTCTTAATTTCCAGCGTTTGTTTTCGCCAGTTGTTTGGCACAGCCTTGTGCGCATCAATACATTCGGCGCCCTTCTGCGTTTTGTTGTGCCAATTATTTCCATTGGCAACATGAGCGCAACCACTGTGGATGTGCGCGTAAGTGTGCCGCGAAGAACGCGAAGAAAGGCGAATACCGACAAACACTGTCTCATTAAACAATTACTTTATTGCTATTTACTTCGTTGTGGCGCGGCGGCGGTGAGCCGGGGCGGCGGCGGGAGGCTTCGAGCGAGCTCAGCGAGGAGTTTAATTGAACTAATCCTTTATATAAAAATTTATTATATCTTTCGCTCGAATTTATTTGCGAGCGAACCGTTAGGGAGAGCGCCTGCGTTCCTGCACATAACCCCAGTTGTTGTATGTAGTTAGAAAGCAGTTCGTTGGTTGGATGTGAAACGAGAGGACAGGAACGACGACGATGGCGGCCAATAAAAGGCACAGTTAATGCTAAAAAAGTTTATTACGCTTTGGTCTTAATTAAAGTATTATAAAATTTGCGTATAAAATTTTAATTAAAATCGATTCTAGCTTAATTCAACCTGAAATACAACGCCAAGGACGCCAAAATATAAAAATTACAGAAATTTTTCTGTAATAAAAGCCGCTTAATTTCAGGCAAGATATAAATATACTAATGAGTCGCTTCCTTTTTAGAATTGAATTTTACGAACTTTAGCGCGTCGCTCATCGCTCATCACAATTACAGCCCACACCTACTTCCAGATGAATAATTACACAATTATAACTGTTTAACGATTCGACTGATAATTAAATATCGCACTGAGCATACATATATGTATTAGAATAAATGCCGTTAGATGAGAAGAGACTATTCTGCAACATGAAATTGATCAGTTTTCTACGGATGTGCACAAATTCCGACAATAATTTTGCTGCAATATGTTGGTGCAGGTCGTAATGAGCAGAAATGCATGATAGGAAAATGAAAACGCACTCGAGCATGTAGCGCGTCGGGGTTAAGTCTGCGTCGCAGATTTAAAAACTCGTTGGCTTCCTCTCATTAGGCAACTAATAACGAATAATCGATTACGTGTTGGGCGAAGTGCGCAACTAGGTGCAACTGGGAGTTCTTCCTGCATGTCCATGAGTCGAGTGCGCATTTAGTAAACACACAATTATATTCGTACACGTATAACGCAAATTAACCGCAATTGTTCGTTGGCGTGGAACCTTCTTAAGTTTCTTCTGATTTCCATGAGCACAACAGTAATACTCTTGCCCAGCGCTGTAAACTAAATTAGATGAGACTTTATAGGAATGTGGCTGCGTTGGAATTTTCCGCGTGGTTGTAATAATTTAATTAGGATTATTAATTTCCAAAGAGTGATTTAGTTGTTTTAAGAGGAAGTTTATAAAGTGGCATGATTGCGAATTGAGTGCAGTGGCTTTCATGTGCCGATGCGATGACAAACAATAATTATCGACGCCTGCCGGTCGGAAGTTTTCTGTTTGCGCAGTGAAACCGCCTGCCAAACTGCCCTCGAAGGCGATCAATCATACGCAGTTAACGTGAAACTTTCCCAATGATCGGCACGGCCAATACTCCACTGCTGCTGCCGCCACCACCACCTCCAGACGGCTCAATGGGTTTACGATATCATCGGCAGACAGAGTCGATAGACCAGAAAGAGATCAGAAAGATAAACACTACTAGGAAAATTGACTTTACTCATCGGTTTTCGCCAAACAACTCAAATTTAACACTACTGTGTTCAGACAGGCGTCGGATTATTAAATCTGAAAATTGATTAAGTCTGAGTATGAGTTAAAATATCAAAAATTGCAATAAATAGAAACATATAAGGAATATGGAGACACGAAGATCGTCTTCTAAACTTACTAGTTTGAGCAAAAATTAACAACAGTTTTATATTTCCACTAGTCTTGTAAATAATTTGCATAGTGTCCAGTGAAGTGGTCCTGGAAGGACCAGAGTTCGATTTTCGGCGGGGATGTCTAGTAAAATGAATTATTCTTCTATCAATAGTATTAGCCTGTAACATAACTACATGGAAAATGAATTGAATAGAGCTAATGACCATAGTACTCGATGCTCGGTAAAAGAAAACAAAAAAGCCTAGTTTTAATTGCTACGGTGCTGAATTGCAGTAATTTCATATAGAGTTGCGTTATCTTACTTAGTTGCCACTTTTATTAGTGAAATCACCAAAATATCTAAAGTTCTGTTATCGCAAAATTAAAGACTTTTTGTTTGTTTTGTATATACTTTTGAATGTTTCCACAAGTCTGATATAAATACCGGAATCTAAGTACTGTTAACATATTTCTTATTGTAGGGAGTTACCTTAATAACATTATTACCGACTTAAATAAACAGTCAATTTTAAATTATCTATTAAGAACTCTCATTATAGATTTGCGCATAATTTTGCTTATTTGTAATTCTAGATTATTTCTTAATTTTAGATTAAACAGATACTACTTTAAGAAGTATTTAAAATTTGAAAGTATATACTAGAGTCAGATTTTAATTTCATGTCACAAACTATATTATCTATTATATTATCTAAGTAACTCATAGAACTATCTAACTATTGATAGGTAGTGTTTTGTTGTTGCTAATAGTGAAATGTTTTAATAGGTTACCTACTACCTATTCTTCTTTGTTTAGAAATACCGTTCAATCGTTCAATATCGACTGTACTCTGTTCCCTTGAAACAACTATTACTAATTACTAAACTACTTATGGTTAGGGTGAAGTGGCATTAACAGAATCAAACTCAATGTTCTTTATGCTGTTCCCTGGTGGCTGGTCAAATCATCGAATATTACGTCATCGCCTTCAGATGATCGACTTCTTTTATCGATATCTTTTATAATCGAGGAGATGATATAAATGCACGATCAAGTGTCCACCACGATGATGTGAGTGATGTGAGATTAATTGCCAGCAAATAAGGGACCAGTCATGAAGTTGTTTTCAATCTAGTTCCGAAATTGTTAATGGTTCTAGGGCAGTTCACCAAAAACTACGAGATTGCTGTAACTGAATTATTCTTTTGAAATATACTGTCCAGTCTCCTACTTTCTCCTAATGTCATTTTGCATTAACAATTTCAAAGACAACGCATAGCAAAATCAAAATAACAAGGAACTCTATTCCTGCTGGTTAGATCGGAAAATTTTTCTACTTCTGGTTAATGTGAAGTGGCATTAACAATTTCAAAGTCAATACACTGTAGCAAGATCATGAATAACATGAAACTACATGCTGTCCAATGGACTTTTGTATGGACACATTGCCATGGTTAGTTGCCATCCACATTACGAAAAGAATACTCTCCGCCAACGTAGGCCTTTGCGTACGGCGCGCGGAGGAAGAGAGGCCGCATTTGCATTTAGATTTATTGCTGGGAGCGCACTCGAATCACTGTATGTAAATACATGTCAATGATACCATGTAACGAGATGATTTTGCGTCAAACGCTAAGTAATAGCGTCGATAATTGCCGACTATTGTAAACATCTCCAGCGTGCCACGACGAACGCATGAAATTGCGAATGTAGATTAGGAGCACGCGGGCGTTACACTGTTAGTATTCATAGATATTTAATATATGCCGCCACCGGCACTGCACACTGAAGGGCTGGCAAAGAGGTGCAGACTTGGTTACCGGATCCCCAACTGCTCTCAATCATTTTTAATTGCAATCCGCTCGCGCCGCATAGTGCTGACAAACTGCGCAACGGCGTCTAATCACGTGCGCATAAATATCGCAATGTTTGCGTACGCGCATGATGCCCTCGGAGATGTGCGAAGCGCGATAGCATCGCCATGGTTTTTCCTCACCGCCAGGCGGCCACGTCGAGATAAGAATAATAGAGCTTTAACACTTTATGACCGGCGCATAATAAGAATCAAAGAGTCTTCCTGTCATAAATTACGACCGCCGCGCGACCTGTCCGTGAGTGCGCACGCTGGCGAGCGATGCGCAAAACCTTTTTCGCGATGTAGCATCGTTTTCTTTCGGCCACACCAGCCTGGACGCAGCACATAATGGCCTGCAGCCGCAGCAAAACATGACTTACAAATATAAACTTTATAAATGAATACGAATGAAGCATGTTCGTGGACGCATGCATAAGTTGTGCCTGCGTACAGCCGTTTTGCCAACCGCACCAGCCAGCTGAAAGAAAGCATTGATTTACTTTTATGTGGCACGGGCAAAATATTTCATTAATTAAGCCGTGGGGATTCTTGTTAAGTACATTCGCTTCCACCACGCATAAATTACCTCTTTTTATCACTCAGCTACCTTTTGTATCATTATTACAAACTTGTTACTAACTCATTCGTTTGGCGCTGATTTAAAAAGTCGTATTTACGGTCTTTGCCCATTGCAATAATATTATTTATGTATACACAGTGAAACTTGATTGCAACGGAAAGTCTCGATACCAACTTATTTTCCCTATTGAATAGAGGTCGTTACAATACAGCAACGATTTTCGAATTTCATGGCGCATTGAGCGATCTAATTGTAAGTGTGGCAAATATCAAGAATTGAACTACACTTGTAATCATTAGTTACATAGTTAAGGTCGTCCAGTCATTTTATAGCTCTTCTGATCTGCTTATACTTTACGCCAAAAAGTTCCATTTTGCCAGTGAATTTGAATAATTTTAGGATGGGCTGACTCCTGCCCATCAAGGCCACAAGATTCCGAGGTCTAAAAACCTTACAGAAACAGGCACTGAACAAGGGCACAAAATTGAGGATTGAGTAGGCAATGTTCTCGGTGCACGATTCTATTGTTCAATAACTCCATCTACTTCATGCAAATACAACACATATTGTACTAAGTGAATCTTCTGATGCTCTACACCGAAAACTGCCATATTGGCAGATTTCTGATAGCAAATTTCGGGATTGAGCATTAGGAGACCAGAATAAGCAAGAAGCATGAACACTGATTGTTCAATAACTCCAGCTACAGCATTCAAATGCTTCGCTTATTTTACTTTTCACAGTGATAGTTCTGATCTCCTGATACTCCATGCCGAATTGTGTCATTTTCGGCATTTTCTTGTTATTTTGAATGATTTTAAAAGTACAAATTTCAAACGCAAGCATGACAAAACTCAGAGCAGAGCAGAACAAGCAATAATAAGCAGTAATTTAAGCAATGTTCTTGACGAATCATCTACCTGAAATGCAGGTGTGGGCATCACTCATTTTAAAACGATTCCATTGGTTAATGGAACCACATTTTGTGACCCTTCTGATGACCTGATAGTCTACGCCCATCTTTGGCAATTTTCTCGTGAATATGCATAATTTTAAATGAGAAATTTCAAACGCATACATGAAAAATCCGGGATTCAGTATTATCATAGCACATTGAGCAATTATGATACCATATTCAGCATTTTTGGACGATCATCAACATGTTGTTAATGTTGATTGTTGAACAACTATCACTCAATACGTTTTTTCCCCAAATACATCTTTTTCCCAAATTTCTCTCGGAATATAATCACAAGAAATCATTTTAATAAGAATCAATTTGATCATCGAAATGCAAATATTATCGCTTGCCCTACCCCACGATTTGCATTCGGACATGCAATAAGCATCTACCAGTTGGCCTGAACACTCTCTCGAAGCGAATGGGTGGCAAATGTTGAAATAAAATTTCATGATTGTATGTCGCGATCGTCGCCATCATCGCACTCTCGAGCACCCCCACCAGTTTTAATCGCTATGCAAATATAATATTAACGCGTGTTTAAAATTTTATAAGTACCAGCCGGATTGTGAAAATAATATTTTCGCTCTGATAATTTCCATAATGCAAATGCGCACACGTACGAAGCGTGCGCCAAATGCATTACGATTCGTCCGAATGCTATTGCGAGCGGTCGGAATATGGCACACTTAAATTTGCGCTCGAATCGTGCAACTTTATGCAACTCTCGGCGCTTGTCAATTCAATTATCCGAAAACAGCGTGTCCAACAGCGCTTAGATCCTTTTTATCCTTGGGCGGCATGAACTTTGGAAGCGTGGTAAACTTACGCTCTGCTAAAGCTTCGCGAGGTGGGATCGATGCAATTCGGAGAAAAACTGCCTGCAATTGCGACGGATTAAATTATTATGTCAGCGCTCGCGGCGTTTCCAAGAATCAGGGCTAAACTCGATAAGAATAGGCTGTTGCTAAGTTTTTGATGGCATAGATATTATTGGAGCGTGGTGTATGTGTGCTCGCCAATATGTGCATTGCGACCAGTTGGCAAGCCCTGCATTAGTCACCCAATGTTGTGTCCCGTTTGGCGCGGCACGCCAAGGAGGTTTCGCAGGAGCGCGGCTGAAGTCGTCGACACTGGGCAATAAAGTGCGCGTTTTTTACGTACGACAATCAACTTTCAATTGAACAATAGCGGTAGCAGGCGAGAGTGTGTGCAGGAGCGATTGGCGCGACCGCAGTGCAGACGCGCAAGACTGCGAACACTCCTGCGCAATAACGCCTTCTGTAACAGGAGCCTTGCGGGCTCGCAATATGCGCACATTAGGTAACAATTCAATTTTCAATTTGAGTTTGCAATTGCATTACAGCGCGCGCAAACTGCAATATATTACTCCAGAGCAGCCGCAATGTCCACAATTAGATTTTCGTAATGTTCAATTATACATATCATTACCGAGAGCCTTTTTTCACACTGCTTTGCCAATCTGGAATGACGCAGACTACTTCAACTACTTACTTACTCCAATAATTACTTACTAGCTCCAATAATTTACCATTTAAAATGTACATCAAAAATCAGCTGCTTCAATAAATATTTTCAAAGTGTTCAATGATCATTTCAGACAACACTGGAATTCGTATTACGCCATGGATAAAGGTACGCAATCTGAAGGGAATGTCACAATGCACGCGAATATCTCATTGGAAAGGGCTGATTGGATTTAGTTTTTGATTTTAATTCCGTAATACTGCTCGGGAAAAATTCAGTCCAAATAGAAATTTAATTAAATTTTTAAAGACCAGCAAATATGCCGTATTATTATTATTATTATTATTCTAATTTTTGACATATTATGACGTATGCACATGGCCTCTAACTATAAAAACGTGGAAGTAATTCGCTTGCAGGACCGCTGTATGGCTTCACTCGTCAGTGAAACTCGGGCAGTTTACAGGAAAAATGTAAGTAACATTATGCATTTGTTTATATGCTTATACATATCATGCTTAATTGATATACAATCGTGGTTCAAGTATAATGGATAATAATTACAAAGAATATCATTAAGCTTTAAGGGAGAAAATGACGGCTAATGAAATGAGGACCAAACGCTCCATAAATGATGAAATATCCGTGAAGATCTCCGAGAAACTTATTTCGAAGGAATATACGAATATGTATCTCCCCAAACAAAACCAAATAGCTTATGAAAATTGTGGTCAATGTTTATTTTATTAATGTATTTACTAATGTAATGTATGTAATGTAACGTAATGTAATTTACTAAACTAATGTAGTGTATTTACTAATATAATGTATTTATTAATGTACAAAATCTGGTCGTCAACAATATTTGAATTTAGCATTTAGCGCGCATGCGCGCCAAGTCAACGAGCCTGGTGGCAACTGCGCAACGCTACTGAGCGTCCCTTTTTGGCCTTGCTAAGCGGTGCACACCCTCGGCTCGACCGTGTTTTTGTCCGAGTAGGTGGGTTGTCAGTCTTGTAAGTGTTCAATAAATATTCGTTAAATTTACCACCTTGCCGTTGTGAACCTATTAATTTAGAGCTCGAAATCAGCGTAAAAGACGCAGTACGCGCGAACAGTAACCATTTAAAATTGACGCAACTTCTTGCCCGTATCTTTACCTCCTATGATAATATTTAATGTTTCAGCAAACATGTTTGCTACTTGTAATAAGTACATTATTAACAGACTAAATTGTGCCATTGTGCCAGAAAACTAAAATATAATGAAATACTTATAAAGCTTGATGAGTGTGCCTCGTAGACTATTTGTAATGCACCCTCTTTTATACCATATAAAGGCGCTCTTTAATTTTTCTAACTTTTCAATTTTCGTGATAATTCGTGGGATCTTAATGACACCAATTGTCTGGGTATCCCCTCTATCCAGCGTCAAAGGGGGGTCCGCTATTGATCCTCTTGCCCATCCTTAAAATACCTCACGCTCCATCGCAATAGTCTAACAGTTTAGGAGCCCCTGGCTTAAACTCCTCTATTATTATTCACTTATTATTCCAAATATGTAAAAGGTAACTACACCAAATTCAAACATACATTTATTCTGAATATTTACATATGAAAGTTTCATGTTTATTTAGTTCACATAAAACTCATGTATTGTTTACTCATATATACAGTGTTGAAACTATGATGTAATTTAACTCACGGGTTGTTCCCTTCGACGGGTTCCACAGAAACAAGTAACATGTATAACCTATAGTGTATGGTAATGTTAATTAATATTGTACTAAGGATCGTCAACCTATTACCGACTTATAATTTCAATAAGCAAATAATTGAAGTATATTTAATTAGATACAAAATCTACACAAAATAATACAACAAAAATATATGTTCAACAGTTTCTAGCTTCAGTTCAGCTTCTAGTTTCAGTTTGAGGCTGCAAAATCATCTGGGAATGCTACGTAGAATGAGTTTGAAGATACAGTACGACAATACCAATGGTAAGAGCATTCTTGTGCCCATGAGGAAATTGAAGCGAGGGAAAACTTTGTACTTTCCTTACATACTTTTTCATAATATCGTTCGGCGCCTTGCCTTTGCCTGAAAAACTGCAGAAAACCCACCTCGCCTGTGCAGGCCCAAAGAAAACAAAAACTCATAAAAGAAAGTGATTCATATATCTTGATTACGCTCACAATTTATTAACTTCTATAATTTCACGTTGCAGTCTCGGTAACGTCGCTCTGCTTCCACTTCCGCAAATAAAGACGTTCTATTTTTCGTCCCTGCGCGTTCCCCTTGTACTGAGGCTACGATTTTTTTAAATTAAATTCATGAAAATTAATTTCTACAGTTTCTATTAACTCGTTCTAATCCCATTCGTATTTAATACATCGTAGCAATGAGATAGTTAGGAAACCCATTATTTTATAATACGAAGATTAGCGATGTAATTATTTGTTAATTCCCAGTTAATTTTTGAATAAGTAACGTTTTAAATGGTAAATTTATGAGCCATATTATAGCGCTGTATGAATTTAGTTAAATTAATAATAAACGAATAGTTCAAGGTGTGTGCGTAATGCGCGTAATTAATTTCAAGCAGAACGCAGCAAGCGTATCTTCATCTTCACATTGCAATGCATTTGAGATTGAGATTGACAGCTGAGCGTCATCTTGTCGTGGAGCGAGAGACAGCGTGACACGCGTAAGTAGGTAATAGAGTCAACGTTGTAAAAATTGATGCATGTTAAGCTAGCGCGCTAATGAGCTACGTTTATTGCGGAGGTCTTGAAGAAGCTCGCGGAGTTAAATCAAGGAGAAAAATTGTTTTACGCGGTCGTGGTCATAACCAGCGTAAACGCATGTGGGAGGTGTTACAAAATGCGTCTGGCGTTAATTAATATTTATAATTTTCATGTCGCACACGCACTTTACAAACGCCATGTAATAATAATTATATGTTTTTACATATTTTCCGTGCATTTTTTCATGGAAACTAATTTGTATTATTTTCTATAGTAATCTATAGTACGTATTCATAAATATTTAATGAAATACAATGGTCCCAAAGTTAAGAGTTTGCATTCAACGTTCATTTGCATGGCGCGTGGCCATTTAGGTATTTTATATTTGGTTGCCTTCAAATTTTATAAGAGAAGACAGGGGTGATTTCAAAAGTTTTTATAGTGATGTTCTATGGTATAGAATTTTGGATTATGACTAAAAGAAGGCAACGTTTTTCCAAATCATCGAGAATAATCGATGTCATCGTTATCCATAATAATTGATTTCTAATTATCGATAGCACTAATGCTGCTGTTGTTAAACCAATCATCAACAAATTCTCTCTCTCTCTCTCCTGCATGAAAAGGAAGATCTCAACACTTCAATTGCATTTCTCGGCTAATATAATATGAATAACAACAATCCTTCGGCATGAAAATAAAGAGGAAAAGTTGTTCCTTCGAAGAATATAACCCTCAACCCTGTGAAGCATTACAAAGGGTGCTACAGTTCTCATTGTTGTAGAAAACTAACAACAAAAAGGATAACAAGATATGTCTGCTGTGTATATATGGAGAGGAACATCAAATAAAGCCTGTACTTTGAAGGGCTGTAGTTCAAAGCTCAGTCATTATCAAAACTTCCAAAATCGCTCTTTGGAAAATCGTCTTTTTCACCTAACCTATTAAGGCTAACAACATTCCCTTCTCTTGAAAATGCAGATGAGCAGTTGTTGTTCCTGTGATGGATATAATCCGAAACCCTTTTAAGGGTGCGATAGATCTTGAAAGTTGATGAATCTTCCAAAATTTTAAAAACTCTTTGGGAAGTGCACATCCCATCTAAACTAATAAGGATAACAATATTTTCTCGACTTGAAATTGCAGAGGATGAATTGTATCTTCGATTGAAGTAATCAGCAACCCTTTATAGCTTCAAAAAGAGGCCCTCAGTGGCTCTTCTGATCTCCTAATACTCTACGCGATTTTTGCAGTTTTCCGGTAAATTTGAATGATTTTTATCAGGAATTTAGAATGCAATCAGAGCAAGATTCGTGATGGAATATTAGGAGTGCAGAAGAAGCAAGATGTTGTGCCATTACCAATGTTCTTAGTGGGTCACCAATTTAAAATCAATTTCATTAGTAAGTTTCAAATGCATATCATATTGTACTTGTTAGGCCCGTAGCAGAAAAATAGCTGATGCTATTTTTTGTGAGCACAAAGGTGACCTTGTCGTCCACACGGGATCGGTGACAACTGTTACGCCGTTTGTAAGACCGCGGAGTGCTGGGATGAATCATGAAGTGGACAGTGTGTGATCCATGTAACAACTGACTTTATTCTTTAATTCTAAACCTAACGCTACATACTAATCACTTAACTCTAATGACGCATTACGTCACAGTAGCAAGAGTCCGGAAGATAAGGAATTTATTTAGAATTCCGGATCTCTGCTAATGACTGCGACAACATTATCTATTACTAGTAGATAACCTTTTATTTTGGCATTTAACATTATCTTTACAAAAACCATTCTCCAGTAGACTTTTACATTACATCAAAAAAAAACTCAACAATAATCTACTACTAATATTTACAACCAAAATAAATAAAAATAAAAATACAACTGTTGTATTCCACCCCACTCTATTGAGCCATACCTCTCCTCCGCTTCCCTTTCTCCTGCATAATTTGCCTCACTATTGTCACACTCTCCCCTCCCTCTCGCAACCACTCTCTTACATTCCCACCCTCACATCCCGAACCATTCAACACCCCCTCACATACAGCCAGATGATCCCAAGAATCAACACCGCTCCTACACCACACACACCTCATGTACTCATACCTCATCCATACCTTTCTGCCTTGCTCTTCAATTCCACATCTCGCTCTGGCCATAAGCCTTTTCTCTTCTGCGGTCATGTTCTTTTTATCAATATAGGCGGGTCTCCGTGCTATTGTTTGGATTAGGCGGTATCCTGGGTTATACGCACTTTTTTGGATACATTCTAGGCGCTTCTGCTCTTCCACTATTCAAGCATTCCTGACTCGCTTATTATTGCTTCCACAGTCTGCTCAGATTTACCCACATTCTCATACTCCCTTTTTCTACTTTCTCTCCATCCACTCACCCCTTTCCTGGCACACCATACCCATATATTCTTCACCAATCTCCCGGTCCCCATTCCCTTCAGTTTCTCCTCAAAACGTGCTACTCTACTCACAGACTCCCATTTAATTGTCATTCTTCCACTTTCTTGCGACACAATGTACCTTGGGGTAGACCTCTCGAGTCTCATCAAATCCTTGATGAACTCTCTCTCTCTCTCTCTCAATTACCTCCCATTCTCTCAGTCCCCACACTTCCACCCCATACAACAATCTAGGTTTTACACATGTATCCCATAATCTCAGTACGACATCCCAGTTATTCCCCTACATTCGTTTCACACTTCCCCAGGCACTTGTCGTCTTACCTTGCATCCATTTCACATGCTCCCCCCACTTACCATTTGCACTAATCAGGAACCTCAGGTACTTAAAAACATCCACTCTCTCGATCAGTTCTCCCTTCCATACTAAACCCTCTCTCCTTCTCTGACCACCAGCATTCCTACACAACATCCACTTAGTCTTCTGCACATTCACTCTCAATCCTCTTTTATTCAAAATCTATTACTTATCTATTACTAATTGCAGCTATACAAATAAACATGTACATTAATATTGTAAGATTTACATTCTTAGGAAAAGTATTAATACTATTAACATCCGTATTCTTATGAAAGGGATTTGGTTACTTATGCCCATTATGGCCAGCGTAATGACGCTTCTTGTTTACATCTACGTAAACAGTACTACTGTGTACATTGTCTCATCTGATCACTTGTGCATCTTCTGTTGATTTCGAATGGTTCTAACTGAAAAAAGATTAGGAGAGCAGAATGAACCTAGCGAATCAGTTATCATATCTATTGGTCGATCCTGATTTTATATACTAGTGCTTATGGATAATCCGCCTCCGTCTAAGTTTAAGTCCATTTTGAAGTGCTAGATGTTGTAAATAATTAATCCTAAAGTTAATATCTTTCAATTTCATGGTTGTTTGTTTAACTCACAAGAAGCTACAAATATTATAATTAAACAAGTTTGTATTTTATGACAACAACGATGTATTAAATTCACGAGGACACTGTAAATGTTACTACTTTTGATGCACTTTCAGGCTGTAGCGAGCACCAAACAAACCCAACATAAGCAATGTGCCGCATTATACGGTAACCCCACCAGATTTACGAGATACTTACAAATATAGTTACCGGGTAAAGGTTGAGAACCCTGTTTATTTAAAATGAACTAAAGGTTAGTCGTAAATCGTGTGCGCAAGAAACCGCACCAGCGTTGCGAGTTTAGTGTTGCAAGGTTGTCGGACAATTCGTCTTTTGGTATTACATTCTTACAATTAATGTTGAAATATATGAAATAAATCGATAGTTAGCTGTGAGATGTGATATCTATGTAAAAAGTTTCAATGAAATTTGCTTAATAATTTACACGTGATATTCATATTGAATAATTCTGTATTACCGTCGCACAGTGGTTCATTTTTCGAAAAAGCTGGATATAAACTTTTATTTTGGCCATAGAGAGTTCAAATTTTCAGAATTCACTCGTGGCATTATTTTATTACATATGTATGTTGAACTTGTAATTTTAATCGCATCCTTGGACTTGGACTTCTAGAATCACTATATTACTGATTTTGAAACAAACCAAAAAAAGTAAAATTAACAAATGTTCCCGAAGATTTGGCTTTGCAGAGACATCTAGAAAGATGAATAAACCAAAAAAAAATCAGCCTCACCCTGCAATGTTCTGCCACAATTCTAAAATGGCATGGCATCTTGTGTAAATAAAATAAAACAAAGAAAAACAGGTTCGAGGGTACTTAGAAAGTGGTGCCTTGGCATCATTATACTATGAGATATACTTTATTTGATAATGTGAGATTCATCCTGCAGTCTTCTGCATTTCGCAAGAAAAAATGAGTTTTGCATTGTTTTTCTGTAATTTGACATGTAGCAACATGAAAAACGATTTAAAAAAAAAAACCTCCGGTCTCTGAAATTTGTCTCGATGTAAAATAGCAACTATGAGATGCACTAAACAAAATAAAGTTATTCCTATCCTGCAATGAATAGTATAACCAACTCAAATAATGTTATCAAAGTAAATAAAGCATTATAAAAAGAAAATAAGAAATTTGATCATGCTCTGCAGGTCGCATATTATTATCCCTTGGCAAATGTAAACAAAATGATTTAAATAATTAAATGTTGAGGTAAAAATCCAATATTTATAGGGAAAATAAAAGATACAGCTCCAAGAACATGACGGCTTGTCCAAGGATGCGATAAAAATTACAAGTTTAACATGCATGTGCAATAAAATAATGCCACGGGTGAATTCTGAAAATTTGAACTCTTTATGACCAAAATAAAGGATTGTATCCATCATTCTTGAAAAATGAACCAGTGTGCGTCGTTTCTCTCCAAATTTTAGGACACATTTCAAACACTAGATCCTCTTGTCTATTTTCTTAACTTCCTAATTATGAACAAATGACAATTATATTGAATGAACCTACAATACAATAAACTTCAAACATTTGTAACCCTGTAATGTATTGTACTTTTTGCCAATATAACTTATTATTCATTTATCCAAATAAAAATCAATCATTTACAAGCGGCGCGCCAACTTTGACAACTTAATTACGCAAGATATACACAAGTAGCGCGGTGTGCGTACAAGTTGGAAACAAACCCGACCGAAGAGGCACTCTGCACGCCGCACCCGAAGTTGTGATCTCAGTTTAAATGAGTTTGTAACTGAATGCTCTAACATCTAATTCCATAAGTCTGCAGATATGTGCGCGCCGAGCACCATCTCTGTCTCTCTGCGCGCTCGGTGCTTATTTAATTTGTGTATTTGATTAACATTTATCATTATCCTCGGCGACACAGCGTCGGTGGGCGTCGTCGCGACATTCAGTTCGCACCCCTCATACCAGTTCGTCTGGCTGGTTGCAGACGGAGGGTACACATACACACGTAATTCGCGCGCGGAACTTTAAGAGCAATTCCAATTTCGCAATTGCATTACCATCATCATAGTTTTTACGCTCGGTCGCACCGACGCCGCCTGAATGGCTGTCTTTCAGGACCACGTCATTATTACGCGACAAGAGGCAAATTCGCAATTTGCTCCGGAGAGAGCAACCAGCGCTGCTAGTCGCAATCAGATCAGGACTCAAATCATGTTGCAATAAGTGCGACGGCGACGCTTGCTGCAAGCACCCAATAACACGACATAAATATAATATAAACAATTATATCGAGGTGCGCCCACGTTTGCCTATTGACATACATTTCGCGCCGATATTTTGCGTCTCCCGAGCGTGATTTACGCGCAATTATTGCACATGTACCGTGTGCAATGAGCACCGTATGTAGCACCAAAAATTCGGGCTGCTACTAATCTCACTACAAGTACTTACATATCACATTTATTACAATTTGTAAAGACTTGCCAACCTTCAAAAAAGTGTTTTCTAAATAGCCGTAGAGTTAATAAATCACGTTTCTATCAAGAAGTTTATATTTGTCAGTTTAATTTAATTCTGTTCTGGACTGATAAAATCGTTTGAATGTAATTCTGTCATAAACTTTATACGTATTCATTTGCATTAAATAATTACACGACGCTCGATTTGATTCAGTCGGTGTCTTTGAGTTTATGACTTCATAAAACTGCAATAATTTATTCAAATCAATCAAACTCGGGGTTTTAATCATGAATGTACACACCTTATGTTATATACCGCACAATATAGTACGAGTTAAGAGCAATAAACATTAGTTTTAGTAAATTTCCCTTTTTATTTGAATAAACTGAGAAATTTATGAATATAGGTGGAGATATTAAATGATGCATAACATCTGAATTGGAAAAGTGTTGATAATACTATTGGAAGAAATTATGATTGTCGAAGATGTAATGTTGGTTGCTGACAAATTATGTGGATTGTTGGGAATACGAATGTAGAAAAAGCTGGCGGGCGATCTTGATGGTATGTCGTACGAGAGAAGCTCTCTCTCTCATGTTGGAGGTTGAAGCGGAAGGTTGTGTTGTTAATAACCGTCTTAAAAGTTGAAGGTGTTTTACTCCGCCTGGGTGCAAGTCCTTTTTTGTTAGTAACATGAGTGTCTTTCGTGTAAAAACGAACAGGAGAATTTTAGCAGTTCTTATACGCTGCGGGCGCTGCGCTTCCAATACGAAGAAAAATGAATATCAGCCAATACATAAAGGCTGGCCTCGTTTTTAATGCTATCAATCAGATATCAATCAGATCCTATGACCTGCGTTCCACTTACTAACCCTCTGAAGTTTTTTGCTGGCATACGACTCCCGGTAACCATTTATTTGTTTATGCTCATTTTATGATTTCAGGAAATATTGTTCGTTGAATTTAAAGAAAAAGACTTGATTACGTGTATAAATTGGCAGTTTCTGCTCGATATCTTTCGAGAAATATAGCGAAAGATGACCTTATTAAACGTATTACATTGAAAAGTGCTTGTAGAGGTTTTGACATGTTTACAGAACTTGACATTGCATTAAAACAAATGAATCCTAAAATATTTATTTTTCTTCGCTTATTAAATTGCAGAACTGCAGAACTTGGTAAAAAAACATTTTCAATTGTAATCTCAATTGCCATAAAAATAACCGAATATTCAAATGAAAGAGCTCAGGATAAACGGCAATTTGTACAATTTTTAGAACAAATTGAACACCTACAAACGGAAACTTTGAACAGTATGCGTTGGTGTAGTTCTGGCCAAGTTTGTCGCTTTCTATACTTTTTAAAAGAAATGTAGCTCTTTTGAATTGAAAGAGGCAATAGTCTTAATGAATTATTGTAAATTCATTGAGGTTAAATTATTTGATATTTTTATGCGACAACTGACAACATTTTAATGAATTGAATAAAACACATCAAATCAAGGACAAACTACTTTAAGCGTATACAAAAATATTAAAATATTTATGAGAAAACTTAATTTATTTGCAAATGATTTGGAACTTAAATTAGTAAATATTCTCTTCAAGTGCAAAAACGATTTTAAAATACAAATGTTTTTTGAAAACTCAGGTGGCATTCAACAAAATGCAAATTGCACCAAATTGCCCCAAACCCCAAAAAAGGTTCGGAATCACTGGCTAATGAATAACAATAAATAACAAGCTGAGAATATAGTTTCCTGGATTCACGAAAACATTGTATCCTGCATAAAATTAGCGAGTTTTCAATAATTAAACTCTATATCCATTATAGTGATGTAGAAATTATCGACATCACGACATATGTTGAATCATATACAACTTTGACAAAAAAAATTAAAAACCGCCGAATTCAATGGGTCATTTTAAAACAAAAGATTTAATTGTTATTTTGATTATTATAACTTTATCAACACCATGATCGATATGATCGATATCTTCCAAGATTTTTCAAATCGATTTCATGAAATTAACGAAGTAACGATATTACAGTTACCGATAAATATCGATATTTCAAAGTCCGACAAATCTTGAATCAACCTAGGGAAATCCTAGGAATCAACCTAGGAAAAAAATGTTCTGGATGGTTATTGTATTGGAATTTGAAATTATTTAAATTAAAATTTTAATTACCAAAGAAACCATTTGAAGATTGCAAATCATTTTTCACCTACATTTTTAAATCGCATAAAGTGTAAATGCTTTGCGGTGTAATGTTATACCCTCCATGGTATCGGACAATTTGTGAAGACAATGAGATATAAGACGTGTGCGAGATAAGACATTGCGTAAACAGGTAAACGATATTAGATTATCTAAATGAACGTTCGCGTTGGAGATTGCTGGGCGCGTTTTACGTCCTTTTACCGTTCGCCGCATGCATGCTGCATTCGTTCCAGGCGCGCGTTTGCCCGAATTAATGGATTGTTAGCTTCCATGTAACAATTATCGAACACGGATGTGCATTTACACACAATGCGTACTTACGCGCTTGCAAACGACGCGACGAGCGCGCGCACAATCTCGCTCGGCGTTTGTGGGTGGCGGGCGGTAATTGTCGAAAAAGGGACGGATGCATGGCGTTACGCCATGCTGCGCATTATTGCACCCTTCGCCTTCTTATAGATTTCCACTTATAATGGCATCACTCTAATGTATTACCAACTGCCTAATGCATTCTGCCACTTCAAGCACAATACACGCGCGGTGAACCTGCAAAACGCACTCATGACACTGGCGTTGAGCGAAAACATTTGAATATTTGCTACCAAGACGCGCTTATTTATGAACCACGCCTTACATACAAATAGTAACCGGGAATTTGAATGGGAATTGATTTGGACGCAGTCAAATGCAATAGGAAGACACAAAATACAATTAAATAGTCGTTAACCGTCAGGTAGGGTCCAAAATCCCCTTCTTTCATTATGCAATTTCGATAAATTAACACGCATTCGACCAAAACGAACAATAAGTACATATAATTATATAATATTTATTATAGTTTGGGTGTGATATCTTTCCTGTAATTTATTATTCTACTATGTTCATGCCTTCGTTATAATAATATCGCGTTTTCGTTCAGTGAAAACGCTGGTAGCATTTGCCAAAGCACGAACACTTATTCTCCGATCCCTTTGCTATATCACTGTTCGGTTTGCCGCCATTCTGTTTGCATTTTACTTGTTGTTATTTTCCACGCCGCTGATTTTCACTGCCATTAACTGCCATTTGTTATATCTTCCCACTAATTCCTGCCCGACCGCTGATAAATGAAGTCAAGTGTGGCCTGAAACATTTTTTCAAACCGTTGATTGCTACATAATCGCTGTTTTATGCACGTGGAAATAATCGTATTCATTAAGAGATGATAAAACTAATTTTATATATTACGACGATTAATATTAATTGGTAGATGAAGAGATTGTAAATACATCCATAAATATTAATTTAATAGGTGCAAAATGGATGGTAAATTATGTAAACTTTTATGCTAATACGATTACATCTATAGAAACACCGTAGAAAACTATTAAACATTTCCTTTTTTAATCATACGAGTATCTTCGCATCCAGATGATACGAAGTGCATTATATATTTATTGAAACACTACTTTATGCACATCGAACTCCTTCCTTTCCTACATATATAATTTTACTAATTACAACTGTACTCATTAAATAGGTGGAGTTAAAATGAGAAATAACTGATGAAAGTTGAGTGTAATAACGGAGACATCTTCGAATCCAAAAAAGTAAGTTGAAATGACTCGTCGCAAAGATTGCACTTGTATTTATAATTGCGATTCCTATTTAAACAAATCTTACAGCAATTGATTCAGATGAAAATTAAACATAATCATCAGTAAGATTTTCTTCTATTCACTACGAAGTAGCGACATTATAGATTGCTAACGTTAATAAACTACATTTAATGAAGAATTAATTACTGCTTTGACATTATTGTTTTATTATTTGGCAGCCACGTAGTACGGTCCGCGTTTTGTACTATTTATAGTAAATAACCTTTATTTGCATTACATCGTACCTTTCATAATTCAATTAAACATTTTTTGGGCGTTGCCGGCGTCTTGCTAACCGGAACAAGTGGCCCTATGAGAGGGGTGGCTACTATTAAATATAGTGGATACTATTAAATAGTGATGTTGTGCGCACCCCCTAGATCACACACGCTGCACCGGTATCGCGGGTTATGCATTTCGTCAGTGCAAGGGTCTAGAGACCCTTTATGTGTGTTTACGCTTTTGCCTCACGACGTTCCCGCAGAAAAGGACTATCGCATTCCAGTTTACTTGGGAATGGAGCATTGCTCTCCCAAGTTGCTCAGGTGTACTGTTCGCACATCGGATCGCCGCCAGGAGTTCCATCCGTTCTTTGGTCCATGCTGAGCAGATTTCAATTAAACATTACACTTTAAAATATAACTAAACTTTAAACACACTTATTAAATTAAATAAAAACATTAACAAAGCCTTAAAAACTTAATGAGAAAAATTTAAAAAAAAACTAAATTCCTTCTCGACACCGTCCTATGGGGTATACTCTTTATATTATGAATAGTTTTAAGAATGTTGGCTTTTCACAAGCATTATTTATTAGTTCAGTAATAATAGTGAATCAATAGATGTTCTGAAACAACAGAAATTCCCATCCTGATTCGTGTTTACCTATTCATATGGTAGAATCAGCATTAAATGTATTCTTAAACTAACCTAATCACATTGTGTACTTGGTAGGAGACGAAAACAATGACGTGCGATTTATTTTAATTTATAGATGAAGTGATTGTAAATACATCAATGAATATTTAATTTGTAGTTGCAAAATTGATGCTATATTATGTAAACATGAAACAAAACTAGTAGATACTTTTCTAGTTAGTCGCTATTAAAACTAATGTGTTCTGGATGAAACGTGCATTCATTTACATTTGTTGCACA
Organism: Mimaenictus wilsoni; assembly: GCA_027575185.1. Taxonomy (NCBI): domain Eukaryota; kingdom Metazoa; phylum Arthropoda; class Insecta; order Coleoptera; family Staphylinidae; genus Mimaenictus; species Mimaenictus wilsoni. Next base: position 1,194,506 of record JAODAC010000016.1, on the reverse strand, counting down.
TGCAAATGTCATTTCCCAGTTAGATTAATCATACAATTTTCACGATTTCTCGGAACTTTTAAAGTCGACAGTTAAGATTTATCGAAATTACCAATATTACAAACGAAGGCTTTTCCGTGTAATACGGGACTACGGCCACTGTCTCTCGACATTAATAAACCATAAGCATTATCAAAAAGGTAACCGGTAACCGATGGCGATGTGAACGTTTCGCCAGGCAATTACAAGCACGACGGACGAAGCGATAGTCTTGCAGTCGATATTCTCACGTGCTTCGCGCCACGGCATAAAATAATAAATTACAAGTAGCGAAAAATTGATTATTAATATCCCAACGCTGATAGACGAATGTCCATCGAGTCGGCGGCGGGCTGTGTAGCAACGAAGAGAGTGACTGGCGCGTAACTGTATTCCACTCTATTTTATTATTAATAGCAGAGTATCCACTTTTTATTGCGCCCGATAAGATAACCCAGGCTGCACTATAAAGTTTTGATTGATTGCAGGCGCGGAGACGATGTCTTTTATATAATAACCTGCCGCCTGGCCAATACATGAAACACGCGTACGCGCAGCCGACGCAATAATACAAAAAGTTTGAAAAAAATCGCGTTCGAACATTACCGCCACACAATCACCGTCATTGTGCGGCGGCCGCATGCTGGGCAGCTGCCAGAGAATAGTTTTTCTGCGCCCGATGCCCAACAATTTGATTACACGTTTAGATAATGAGTTATTTAAAATGTAATTTATTACTTACAATTTGCCGGCTTTTACGGCACAGTTCGTGCTCGCTTGCCGATCGTTTAGCTAAGTAGGTGGCATCAGCGAGACGATTTGTGAAATGCTTGCACCACAACAACAATCTGGATCGTTAAATGATGGACGGACATGTTAAACAAACACATTAAGAGCAATGTCAGTGTTATATTTTAAAATGTCCATTTACTGGTACATTCTAGTCCTTAACATCGTAACGGTTATTCCAATGAAAAACCGCATATACCACTTATTTATCATATTCGTAACAAGAAAAACGTGAAGTCGTGCTAGTTTTTTTCAACAAATCAACAATCTTTAATTTCTTCCAGCGGGACGATGTACAATTAACATAGCGCAAGCTATCGCAAATGCCCAATGTTAAACGAGTAATGAATTACACGGTAATAAGTCCCAAACTTATCAAGCTCATCGATTTATTATTGCAATTGAAACTATTTTTGGGCCATTTACTATTTCGAATTTACGAGCCACAAATTGTAAATAATCGTGATTCGATCTTGTATCGCAAGCGGTGCAAGCGGCGGGGTGCAGGAAACGGAAATTTATTGCAATGGCCGGCCGGTGAGTACGATAGGATTTTTGCGTCGACTATCGACATTCGCCGGAGTTGTTTTTTTTTCACCGTTACAGTGCGCCGGCGTTGATTTACATCTGTAATTTGTGTGAACTTTACTATTGAATCGGCGGAATGACGGTATAATTTAAGCACATTATAGAGTCATGCGGCTGGTCGTTGATTAGATTGGAAATTAAGTCGTAATGCTGGGGCAACGCGCACAGTCAAAACCAACAAGTTATGCCTGTATTGAATACAGCGTTGGTAATCCTGAATATAGTAATATGTAATCAAGTCATCAAGTAATTGATACATTTCGTTATTGGTGTAGTTCGTCGTACCGTGTAAGAAACGACAATCATTAAAATGACAAATTGATTTTCCTTGGGGACAATCTATTTCTCGATTAGCCGCTATGTGGCAAATGGAAACTACAACGAGTATTGGAAACTTTGGTAAGTTTCAGCCCGACTTCAATTGCTTGATTGCACTCGGAGCAATTTCCGAACGGGTTACTACTCGGTTTGAAATATGTATCCGGTACGAGGATCAAATGAAACAAACAGTTCCAGTCTCGTCGAGTATACTGTGTGCAGAGTCTTGTATAAATATAAAATACCAATTTCTGAAATGACTTTCGTCATGGTGCTTGACTCCTTTACATGCTCGTCCGAGTTGGTTTGTTTGTACATTGTGGCACGATCGCCACAAGTGTTTTCATGTCAGGGCAGTATTTTCCCACCAGCATAGTCATTAAGTCCAGAAGCATACTAAGTAGTTCTCAACATGAACTACTTACATACAGCCCTGGTCAGACGAAAATGTATTCAAAACATAGTTACAATCTCCTAATTACTTGTACTTAACCTCGATTAGTAATCGTTGGAAAACTGCAATTTATCAAGTGCAGTATCGAAAAGTTAGCATATATAATGGGAAATTGCGCTCACCCGTCTTGCAAAACCTGGCACGGCGACAGGACAATCCAAAATCCATAGTGGAATATAATTTAGTTGAGGTTGCCAAATGGAGCGCGCATAGTGCAGGATAAGCTAAATGTGGCTAAACTGCGGCGGATCGTCATTGGGTCATTGCCATTTAACAGCGGAGCCAGATCGGTTTTAAGTTTAGTCGATGGGGTTCAGGCCACATCTTCCTTGCTCTACGACTGGCCCATATTGACATTAACGGTTAAATTACAATGGTACACGGTGGAGGCGGTATAAGGGTAATAGCACCTAACGCCACTGGACACTCTCGCCGTTCCCACGCTTCACTTTACGAATATAAACATAAATTATGGGCAGTCCGTAGCAGACTATACTATATTGGTTGCAGCGTGGTCTTGGCGCTTTCTACCTTACGATGTCCGTTGCCTTGCCTCCAAATTAGAGTGATTAGTGCTTACCTCATCCGTTCAAAGGAGAGCTGTAAACTCGCATCGCACCTACTTTAATACCTAGTCAGACAAAATGAAGTAAAAATGTTTGAAACTGAGCCCGCCAAGGGCGAGCAGTCTTTCGAAATCGTCAAAAAGGATTTAATATCGATTACAAAGTTCGTCCCGTCGTGTTAGATAGTAAAACTGCAATTATCTAGTTTTAGGCATCTTTCGTGCGACGGATATTTCGGCGCTAATTTATGCCCGCTGATTGTAGTTGCGAATGGTACTTGTGGCAAACCCGATGGGGGCAATATGCACGCGCGGGCGGGTGGCACTTACTTCGACGACAAACTTTTGTGAAATATTATTTCATAACTTGATTTAAATTGTCCCTTTGAGAATACCTCTTTGCCATAACCCGTATTTCCGTGCGGCGCTCCCGGTGCGCCGTGTCCGTTATATCTTCTAGCCGCTCGTTTAATATTTCAAACCCCGGTGCGACCGACCGACCGTCCGAGCCGCCCCCGAACGCCACACATACAGATAGATCGCTCACATTTACCGCCTCCGCAGCCGCCTCAGCGACGTGTCCTCCACGGCTACATTTACGCGTCTCACGTCCGAGCGTTTTGTATAATGCAAAAAGTGGTCCGCGAGGAAGCAAAGAAGAGTCACCAAGGACAATTTCGATGTGAACACATCAGGGGGGTGGGGCGAAATTGTCGTTTCGCTCCGAACGCGAAGGGAACTTGGGGTCTCGGCGGAATTGTGTGGGTCAGTGGCAGGTAGGGTCATTGATGCAGATAATGATTTAATGTCCGATTGATGATCGGCATGACGTAACGCCACCGGTCCTTCGCTTACAATATGCCTGATTAGTATCAGGTCGAGATATACACACACTCCCAACATCCTTGTTCACCTTTTTCCAGTTCACGCTCGGAGAAAATTGTATAGTGTCTTCGAATTCATAAGCTATACGAAACCATTGAAACTTGTGTTGCCTACGCACGGGCTTCTTAAGATCAACCCATCAGACACACATCACCTTTCAATTTATTTTACTTTTTATTATTATTATCGTTCGCCTGCTCACGAGCAACAAACAGCTATTATCCACCGGCACGAATGTTTCGTGCTGGTATTCACACGTTGTAAACTTCGAAAACACCTTTAATATTGTTTTCACGCGGGCACGGACTGGAAACGGAGTCAAAAGTCGCTCGACGATTTATTAATTAAATTTTGAAGTTCACGCCTCCAAATATAGGCATGGGTGCTGGTATTCATCGATAGCTTTAATCACCTAATATAATTGAATTTTTTGTTTAAATTGAAAGCAGTTTTTACTTATTCTAAGTGTATTTCAACACTTTCCGGCTAGTGACTAAAGTTAATACAACGCATTAGGCCTACTTTGACACTATATTTATCCATTTAAATGAACAGTTGCCACTTTACTAACTATCTTGTATATGTGATGATTTATATAATCATCCATAAAATACCTATGCAATTGCAAAGGAAAAATGACCCTTGTTATTTCTTCAGACGCCACCGACAGAAACTGTCAGAAATGCTGCGGTTACATAATATTAATTGCTATTGATCGTTATGCGATAATTATTTAATCATTTAAATAATAATACGCAGCCTACGCGCGTCAATATTTTATTACCTTGCATATTCTCGATGTTTAATGAGATATCGCATGCTTTCCACATCTTCAACACCAGATCGATTAAGAACACGCGCATTAATTTGAGACTTAATCATTGCCAATGAAAACAGCTTAAGAATACGCTTTCAATGGATCTTGATTATATAGCACCAATATATGTATAGGTACATTAAGATTAGCGTAACGGAAATTTTGTTTTGTATTAAATTAATTAATGTTTGGACCTTTGAAGTGTGCTTAGGCAATAATTCTTCACTATATTGTTTCGTACAACAATCTCTATTGACGCCATGGCGATTTGTTTTGCTTTGATTGCCCAAGAATTGTTAATATCAAACAACCCACGTAGTATTTTTACGCGTATGGAAACTTAGCGATAAGGTGGGTTAATTATAGGAATATTAAACATGATTTTGCCATTCATGGATACCTCTAGGTCATTCCAGCGTCGTCGAATCCAAAACGTATTGTATGTGAATGTGAAATTTATTCGGTAAGCAGCTAAACGGCTGTAAGAAAAATAAAAATGATTTACGGAAAGGTCATCGGAGAGCACTGTACTATAAGCAGTCAGGCGCCACTGGTTTTAAAGTCTTAAACACTTTCTTTACTGCACTATAAAGCGGTGTGATACAGAGATAATTTTTATTATTGGTTAGGACTTATTTCTGTTAACTCGTAAACATACTTATGTGCTATAAAAAGAGGATTTATCAACATTTTATGCAGTAGATGGCGCTGTTTTCATTAAATTCGAATGGCACACTAAACGACAGTTATTTTCCTTCAAGTCTTTCGAAATTATGCAAACCTCTTCACAATTTAAATGTATAATTACATCATACGTTCATTTATATATTCATTTCTTCCTTCTACTGTCCGTCAACGATTCAATTAGGATTTTTTTATTCCATCGCTCGTCTGATTTAGTATCACTCGGTTTACACGTGCACGAGTCGGACATGCAAATAACAAACAAGCCCAGCAAACGAATACGAAGGCAAAACCGACGTTTACTGCATATCAATGCACTGTGTGCATTGCACTAGTGCAGGGAACGCAAATACAAAAAAGAACGAATAACAAAAAAACGCGACGCAACACTGAGCCCGTTGTTTCTTTTTGCAACAAAGTGCACCACGCGGTGAAGAAGCCCGTCGGTCGTATTTACATAAATCCAAATTGGACCATTACGTTTTTCGCCGCTTGTTTTGCATGCATTTATGCAAAAGAAATGCAAATGAATTATGATGTAACGCCGTACAACTTTTATAAGTGGATCGCTTTATTTACTTGTACGGACGTTGTAATTAGATCACCTTCACCGCCATGGCCAGCAGCGCCCCCTGCGTTTATGGAAATCCACGGGCCCACTATTATATCCGTCCGACAATTAAGTGCATTAATTAGCATTCAATGAGGAGAAGCCCTTTCGGTTAGTATCGCATTACTTGGCAAACCCGGACGGAGCCACGGGCTTTGCACTTGCAAATGAACAGCTCAGGAGAGGAGGAAAAATTTGCACGCGCCGGGATAAAAAACTAGAAAACCTCGTAATTCAATTAAACGCATTAATACGACACGGCGCGGCGCAGGAAATACCTACGCTTTTAGTTAAAGACTTGTTTTGCAAAAGTTTTGTGTGCAAATTAGAAGAGGTAGAAATGCTTATAAAACATACCAGTATCATCCATTAAAAATTATTCAACATGATTTCGTTTTGTTATCTTCCCTTCTAAATTCTTTTTCTCCAAAAAACGTACGTCTTCGTGTTTTACAGCATGTTTGCTGATACCTTTCGTAGTTTTAATTAATTTAATTAAATTATGGCTCGAGTTGTAGTTTGAAGGTTTTCGTGCTTAATAGCGTGCTAAATTTCACTCAAAAACCGTCCTTTTTATCATAGCACAGGATCTACTATTCAGTAGAGCCAGTAATAACAAGGGAAATTTATTTATTCTTTGCAAATTTTTACGCATGTCAACAGTTGTAACCATTATTTCCAAGTATTGCAGAAGCAAGCCAGGAATAAACTATTAATTGCAAGGCGAACGTGTTGGTTTCGGTGCGAAAAATAAACGTTTAAACGCGCTGTGCTTAGATAAGAACAACGCGTGCTGCACAGCAATATAATTAAATATGTATCTTGATTTTTAAATGGCTTCCCATTAAATAAATTATGTCCTGAGGTATGAATATCCACCGTATGTCTGGACGATTACGCAAAGCTAAGGCAAACTTCTTTTTAGCGAGTGCAGCTTTGAATAGTTGTAAAACATTTGCACAATAAGAGAACCCATTAATAGACATAACTTGGACGATTTATATTATGAGTTTGTTAGGGAAATTGTAACTGTGAGGCAATAAATGAAATAAGTGACCAAACAGCGGGTATTATCCGTGAAAAATTATCCTTTGGTTCTACGTAAGGAAATCTGGAAATCATACAGCTTCCTCTCACTGTGGGTGTATGTACGAGTGCTATAAAATTTTATGTAAATTCGTGTAATGTATACGCCAGATATCCGCCATATCCACTACCGATACTTTATTCGGTACTCTTTTGGAAATAACTTGCGCGTTTTTAAGCGCAATGCGCGCGCCAGTTGCATTCGAACATATTACGAGAGTTTGCATACTCCGCACCATGCATGTTGCTATAAAAGTATGAAAGGATGTTATTCGTAAGCAGACGTTATGATATTTTTACGAGCGTAATAGCAGTTTAAATTTGCGATATCGGAAAAGCGAATGGATTCGTACAGAATAGGCGACGACGCTGTAGCCATTCGAAGCTAAACTCTCGCGCTACATTATGCGTCGATTTATTTACAGTTAGAACGTGCAAAATTATCATGTTTATGCGATACCGATAATGCACTTTGTCGGTAATTAGACGGGATTTTATCTACGCACTAAGATGCTCAACTTTCGCGCTCACGCTCTTTATGTGCAGGAACAAGACTCTCACGCAATTTTAGGACCCAAGTTAAGAACTTAAGAACACGATTTAGCAAATGTCATAAACATTTATCATTAAATAAATGTATAGCGTTAATCGTTCGAGTACAACAGAGTATTTAAAATCAAGCTTAAATGATACTAAACTTTTTTATGTCATACCTCTGCGTCGATAGTTAGTTCGCTTAAAGTTTATGTTTTCGAGTTTCGAGGGTTTTATGTCTGTTTTCAAATTGCGAATCTTCCCAACTGCTGTTTACGTTTCCATGTTTCACATTCATTTTATAGTTGCAGATATTTTCATTATCAATCTGTGTTCTAAACTGTGATAAAAAAAAGCGTGATTTATATGTCCACAAGAGAGTTTTGCTACGCATGATGTTGTCCATCATTCGCAGCGTCACTTCAAATTCGAAGGAGTTATTTCTTAACACATTGTTTACAAATGTAAAGGAAGCACTTAATGCGCCTAAAGCTAGGCGATAGAAATCTGCGATTCCTGATTGCAGCTGGAGTTTCTCGCCAATCAACTGGAATATTATCTCCAACAGCGATAATTCGCGTGCGCTCAACACAGCCGCGATAAACCGCCGCGAATTTACGATTTTAAATATTTACGTAAATCGTAAATATTTATAACGTCGTAAAACCAGAGTTAATATAATTTCGTGGTATTAAAATCGAATAATTAAGATAAATCAACACCGGGAAGGCAGCGGGAGTTGGCAGTCAGCTGCAAACGTGCAACTATTAACCCGAAAAGCGCGAGAAAACGCGTCCAGCAGATCAAAGACACTCCGTGCCACCGTGGAGTCATAAAAACAAACACATGCGAAATGTCATATGTAAATGCTCGTATTATAATTGTAAATCGTTGCTGGGTGTCGTACGGTAGCGCCACAATTGTCGCATTAATTCATGGCACTTTACGATATCGTAAATAACGCGCAAGGCGCTGCGGTTTTTCATCTATTACCGGCCGTTGATTGTGCGGTTGGCAGTGGCGATATTAGCCCCAGCTCGCACATTTTAATCGCGCTTTTATTGAATGTTTACGCCTGCCAGGAACCTGCCGGTGGCGACCAACCAATCGGTCACGACCCTGACAGTGTTCCAACCTGCGATAGTTACCCGCTGATAACGCGGCACACAGCTCATATGGCGTCCGGCTAATGATGTGGTCGCCACCTTCAGCGCGAACCCACGGCATTTCTGGTCACTGACCAGCTAATCACGTTCGAGCGCGCAACTATAATAATAACTTCAAACTGTTACATCAAATCGCATGCACACACATGCATGAAGAGGGCAGCTTGCGTCTGCACGTGTGTCTTCCAAACTAATGACACGAATAAAACCAACACAGCGCAAACCGTAAATGTCATTAATTTCACCGCGCTTACGTGCGCAGCGTGGATGAAGCGCAAAGTGGAGCGACGTGACGCACTAATAAATAAATTATTGTTATTAGAGAGCAAGAGGTTAAAGCTGGTAGCATCGTTGTCAACTTTATTCTACAGCAAACAAACTGCCAATCGTTTTCTCAACTTTTTGTTGGGTACCTATATTTAGATTCTATGCAACTTCCAATTTCTTTTCATTTTCCCAGCATCGACTACTTTGGTCATTAACTCTATAAGATTATTATTATAAACATTAATGTAATTAGTAATGTTAGAAACTAATACAAGTGAATAAAAGAAAATTGCATTTTGATCAATATCAGCCGGGAATCGAACCCGGGAAATATGGTCAAAACTGCGACAAAAGCATTGGAAAGATCCGCACGTTTCGACGCGTACGAATTGCACTTTTTGAGGAACAATTTTAATGAATTTTGATAGTCAAATATAAAGCTACCAAAATGAAACAACCAACAAAATGTTCCCCAATTCTTCCACTTTCATATAGGGTGCAAATTATTGTAATGCAAGAATAAAACTTTTTTATGCTATCCAGTTTTATGTAAATTCTATATCAATTTATTTTCCAGTCTATGTACTACTATATGGTGTACATATTTCTCTATTCGTTTCTGATAGCTACCATTTTTAACCGGTTTCCTAACAGAATGATTTTATCATATGATTCCATAGCACGCAACAGGCATAGTCTTCATATCTGCTAGATATGAAACCAAATAAACCCTTTTACTTCGTTAACCCTTTAATGGAAAAACAAAGTATAACAATAAAATAAAATAATAAAATAATTATGAAACTCATTATAATGCACTTCCGAATCATCATGATAGGCAACACCTTCGCCACTCCTTCACCATATCTTCGTCAATGAAATTTGTTTATATTATTTATTCTAATAATTTTATGAATACATAAATAATTAGTTACTGATACCGACTGAAATATTGCTGACAAACCCGATGAAGGAACGGGGAATTAGGAGTGATATTGTCACTTATAATGATTATTGATTAATGAATCATAGTGAGCTTTATAATTATTGCATTATTACAAAAAATAGTTAATAACGGAAAAGGGTATTCCTTGTCTCATATGAGTGAACTATGAAGATTATGACTGTTGATTTATAAGAAAACTTAAGCGAAAACCATGTACTCTGCTATAAAACCTCCACAGCGCCACAGAACCGTATAGAAATAAATTTATATCAGATTACATGAAAAGGGGAATAAATTGATATTGGTGATGGTGATATTTAAGTGACGGATAAAGGTGAAAAATCCACATTGTTGTCTTGAAGAGATTGAAATAATTTTAATATAAGGGGAAAGTAGAAAGAGGATTTTTTTCATTTTTTTTGTTTCAACTGGATATTTACTTGCAAGAAATCTGAACTAAATTCGCTCCTCGAAAGATGCGATACTATCACGTGCAAATCCAATAATTATATTGTTTAACTTACCTTAAAATATATTTTCCTGAAAAATACTTTTGTCGCCATCTTAAGTATTTCTAATGAATTTGCATTGAATTTCTGATTCTAATATAAAATTTTACGAAGAAATATAAAAATGTTCAATTTTATGCATATTCTTCAACTCAAGATCTCAACTTGGATGGTATTTTATTAAGTTTGTTCGTTTACAAATTCTAAATCTAAATGCGCAATAAAATTGCGATATACAAATGTCTTCCTATTAGGTATGTCAACTTTTCACGAAGTATCGATACTTTTTGATATCGATTCTTTTAAAACTTCGATACTTTCGATACCCAAGTATCGAAGAAAAGTATCGATACTTATTGATATCGAAAATACACATTGGCGCCATCTGTTAATGCATTTCAGAGTATTTTTACTCGTTCTTATTATTATCGTCCCAATGTTTCTTTAGGTTACTTCATGGGAGTTACGTTTTGAGAATAAAATAAATCGTGGTAATTCCTAAGTAATAAAATTAATTAATAAGTAATAATATTAAAATTACTAATTGAGTAAATTAAGGAATCGACTTCGAAGTATCGAAACTTGTAATTTATCAACTTCTAATACTTTGATTGCGACGAATTGTTAAAATCTGAATGTGTAGGGAATATAACTTTCTTCAAAATTAGTTTGGATTATAGCATAAAAGGCATAATTTGGCTATTAATTTCCGAATGTTTCAAGATTATTTCGTGCATTACGTTTAACGGATTATACTCATTCCTCGCTGTCCGTTCCTGACTTTCAATCAATCAAAATGTATTCAATTGTATTAAATCTCAAAAGGATCACACATGTTTTCCCACACAATTCGCTGATTTCAATATCTTAAATTAGTCGTCGTGTTTGTTCATGTTAAGTGATTAACAGAGGGCCTCAGTGTAGGGGCATGTCAAAAAGTATCGAAAATGACTAATTCGATACTATCGATAAGCATCGAACATGAAAGTATCGATAAAAGTCGATAAGTATCGACCCATGATATCGATACTTATCGATACCGATACTTTTTTTAACATCTATACTTCCTATACATTCTTATGACAATCGCACCGAATCTGCACTCAGCTGCAATCAGCGTACAGCGGTTTGTCGCGCGCACCATTTGTGGTCAGGCCTTCAGAATCGAAACCAATGATTTTCGATCCTATAATATACTCAAATTGCCTTCAATTCATAACATTTCCTCAAGATGTCTCTGAAACAACGCTATACAATTGAGTGGCTTTAGAAATCATATAATCCTGAGTTTCATCGTGACTATATTGATTCCAAGCACGCTTGTGGTTAAATCGAAAAGGTATGTACGAAATTAAGTAATTTTCTAACATTAAACCCAAATTCACGCAAATTATCAACGCTGCTACCAGTGGCAATTGCGAACGTTGGACAAGTAAGAATAGTGATTGGTTTAGCATGGCTGGTGGAATATGTAGAAATTCGTTCCAGCTGCAGTGGCACTTCTTCGGCGACCGCTCGCTGTGCGGCTTCAAAGTTCAAAGTCGTAATGAAATTATATTCGTCGCCGCAGTGCCGCCGCTTGCGCATGTCGCAATGAATAAATTTCGTTTTTCATAACCAGTAGCAGCCCAATCGGCTAGGCTTCGACGGCGGCGAGTACAGTCATTATAAATACGTCAGGATCGCGGTGTCCATGCGGCGAGAGAGATATTACACATATGCGCCTTTGCCGGCTTTATTTATTTCCTCATTGAGCCGCCTGTCTTACGCATGGCATTGACTGTACGCGCGTGTATAATAAAATAAGAGGATTAAGACACACTTTTTATACACATGCGCCTGCTTGCCTGCCCATGTATATCTTGATCCCGGCGAATAGATTCGTGGGCATGAAGACAAACAGTAGCGATGAGTCTACACAAATTTCATACACTTGAATTGTGCAATCAACTATTCCAAACTAGATAGACAGATGTAGAGGTAGCATAAATATTGAGTTTAATGAATAGCAATGTAAGTGGAGTGGGTGTAATTACGCTATTGGTTAGTTAAATCAAGCAGTGTAACAAATTTGCACGTTGATCTCTTTGGAAGTTGTTTTTTATGTACGGCCATGCACGGGTAACGCGGGTTCTAAGGCTGAAGTTAACGATTCCCCATGCCAGGAAATAATCCGGTCGAAAGGTTTATGTATCCCACATAATAGGTAGTATATATGATTAAAACTTTGGCTTTTTTCTCGTTTCTATGTTTGGGTTGCTGGGCGTTCGTTGGTCAGAGTCAAACAAAAGGGAGAACACAGTTAATTCACTTATGCGCTGAATTGGTGGTACATCCGAAACACGTTTCAGTCCAAGCCATCACCGAGGCACAGGACCCTTTTTGCCGCTTTCTGCATAATTCGGCTTTTATTGCAAACAAACAGGCGCCTGCGGACGCACGCAGGTAGCGCAAAATTTAAAAACGAATCCGTGGAAGATGTTTGCGTATTTGAATGCGTGTCCCGCAAAAGAGAGCCGCCAGCAGAGCGCTTATCCCTTTTTAGGGACCACGGTAGAGCCTATCTTCAAAGCTTCGTTTCGGCTGGAAGTCATGACGATGGGGGTCAAAAGCTCGGCCTGCAAAAGTTGAGCGCATGGCCTGGAGGTAAACACGAGTGCCGAGCGTTGAGCGACGCACACTAAATCGCGCTCATTAAGCCCGTGATGTAACCGTTTTATTTGGAAAGTGATATATGATTGTAGTGACACCGTGTAATTGATGTTTCGAAAGGAGGTCGACCGCAAGAGCGAGGCGCCGCGCCGCGGAAGCCAAGTTCTTCTAAATTAACACACGCGCAAGTCACGCACATACGAACACATACGTACAAGCTATCAAGGTTGGTCCACTCTTGGAAACCTGTGGAGGTCACTGTCATTGCTCCTCGCAGCATTTTTCAGGGCAAATATAGGTGCGAGGGGTGTGCGATTTGCGTGACCTAATGATCTCCATTAATTTCCACTCATACATCATGCAAAATACGTGCGCACTTTAACAGATGTCTGCAACGGTCTATAAACATGCGGATAGCTTGGTTTTACATCCAAATTGATTTGGCATAAATTAAGCTTTACTATCGTGCCGTTATTGTGAAATTATTGCTGTGCTTTTCTTGCCTGGCTGTTCTTATACGGCCATCACATAATGAACAGTATTTTAGACATATCATACGAATTCCATAATATTGCTAATAACATAATAGCAACAATTACGCACGATTACGAAATGTGCACGACGCAAACGACGTAACTTCCTTCACGGTCCTATCTCCTAATACCTGAATACCGTTTGATAATTACGGATTATAACAAACTGCAATTTTTGTTACTTTACGTACCTACGTGTGACAGACGAATGCTATTAACTTATTTGTACTTGGCATTAATTCCCCGTTTTTTGCCGATTTTGTGCTATTCCTAACGCAATGTGCTGTGACAATGATGGTAATCAATGTTTTGTGATCAAGGCACAGTCGCGCTGCCGTGATGTGTTCATTACCGTTCATAAAGCTGTAATAAATAATTGACAACGACGTAAAATATTGCACTTAGCACACGTTTTAATTCGCAGCACAATTACGACTACGCGGTGATGGTATAAAGTTTTTGCTGGTACGAACGGAACGTTGCAATCGCATTCTTCAACTGAAGTACGACAATACGGCTATCTTATTAACTTATCGAAGAAACGTACAAATTAATTGTGTTTATGTGCTGACTTCATGTTGTAATTAATTTTTTGCGGACCACTGATTGATATAATAAAATTTTCTTAATTCGCGTTATTTTGAAGCGAAATTATACGTCAAAGGATTTCGTAATATCAAGCGCTTCAGAGATGTATAAGAAGTTAATTACATATCAATGGAAATATTGAAAACGTCGCTATTTGTGCGCGATTGTTTTAATGGTTAGATCAAATCATTGAGAGTAGATCACGTTAGTGGTTGTTTCCGTCCCCATATATTCGATCTAGATATCAATATTTTCTGTTTTCCGTGTCATAAAACTTGCACGCTGGTGTAATTAACAAGCTATTTCAGCAATTTGACCGATCGCGATTGGAATCGAGCGCACGCTGGACATTAACCAAAGGAGCGCGCGCACTAGAAAATTGCTGTGCTTGCGACGAGGATAATCAATTTCCTTCTGCGAACGCAAACGGAAAATTGTTTACATTGTACAAGATGCCATAAAATAGCACGTAAATTGAACGCGAAATATAAACTCGGCACTCGTCAGGGATAATAGACCTTTTTAAACATATTTTTGATTGGTACCTATATTAAAATATGATTTTAAAATATATCAAATATGCCGTTATGACGAGAGTCAGTAAAAATATTCTCGTGTACATATTCAATAAATAATCAAATACATTCATTTCATTTTTGGGTGTTCCAACATATTTGATATTGGGCATATTCCGCATTCTAATTTAGGTTTGTCCAACATTGTTTGATTCCGAAACCGTCACACGGCACTTTGATCAAAATGTCAGAGGAATTTTTCCTGTTGAATATAGGGTAGCACTGCGAATGAAAAAGCAATCATTTGCTATTGGAGCAGCGTAAAGAATTCGTGCTGGAATTGGTCGGATGAAACGTGCATACCATTCGTGTTCACATGTTTTTAATTTTGCGCAATCGCTGAAAAAAAAGTACGCGTAGCTACGGCTACAATTACAGGTAAATGCAGTTGTGTAGTCCTAGTGCTGTTAGAAAAATGTTCGCAACATCATCATTCCAACAATATAATTCGAGTTAATGGACTCGGTGCAATGTTGGTGGGGATTGTCAGTCGCTGTTATACAATCAATGCAAATCCCTCAATTTGCAGACAGTGGGATACATGGATGCAGGTCAAAAACGAGGTGCGCAATAAATTATGGATTTATTTATGAAAATACACGAAAACACTTTTTATGCGTGTCCTTAGCTGGCCGTAATGACTCCCATATCGCATTAGGTGACTTTTACGAACCGGCTGCAGCGGCACATATCTGCGCGGAGCTCTTAATGTCGCGCGTACACGTGTTCCGATAACGCCTTTTTGAAAATCCCGGTAGTTAAAAAACTTTTATTTCATTTTGTTGGCGTCACACCGGGCCGCGCCGCTGCGATAAGTGCAGCGGCAGCGTATCAATTTGGAGCCGGGCGCTGAAAGCTCGGACACACCAAATACACTCCGCGGCGAAGAAGTTTAAGAAACTTTTAGCGTGGAACTATTGCCGGCCCATATGCCGGACGTAAATTCATTGCTGAAATTTACGAACAGCGCGAAAAAATACTCTGTCGTCTTAAATAATCTACGCACATACGCTACAAAGGGGCGTAATTGAGCGTTAATTAAATGTACATTGTCCTACGACACCAGCGGCTATAAATATCCACGCGTCGGAAGGTCAATGTGTTTGTCATTTTGGCGCACAATTAGTTTTCTGCTCGTTTCAGGCGACGGCGCCAAGGACATGCGCGTATTAATGCAGCGTTTCGTAAACAATGACATTAGAAAAATTGCGTTCAACGCACTGACTGTACGGATGTTGTTTGCACGTTGGCGGCTGAGGATGAACTTTGTAGTTGCTGCATTGCGCCTGCACCACATATAGCTGATCATAAATTGTGCGCGCACGGAGGCAGCGAATTTACGCATGCATTTTCCATAAATTACGACCGCGATGGCGCACCCAGAGATGCATCAAAACGTGCGCATGATGTCTGGCGTCACATACGTTGACACTTACAGATATAGTTGGCCGGTTAATTAACAACAAAAGGGTTTTATTGGCGTTAACGACATGCTCCAGCGTTGGATAATTTCCATGAATCATCTCTTGCTGTATATCCATGGTTTTACTGCGCTCATGTATGTATGTAAACGAAAATCCTATAAAAGTAAGAAAAAATTTTATTATCTCCATGTGCGACCCTGAATTTTTAAAAAGCTGGTTCTGTATATAATTATATATAATAAGTTTCATAGTGGATGTTTTGCTATGTATATGTACTGATTCGAGATCTATTTAAGTCGATTTTAACACTTTTATAATTTATGGCCTCTAGTATGAGCTGGCATAGTATAATAAAGGATGTTAACGTTATTGTTTATTCAGATCGGGGTTTACTGCTTTACGATGAGGAGCATTTGTCATAAAATCATAATTTCTAATATTGGAAAATATGAGAGTTTTTCGTTAAACACGCGCCACGTGTCGCTGCGACGCTATTAGGGAAATTAATATTATTATGTCAATGTCAGCGCTCTTAAATCGAGGCGTTCCTATCAGCGTCGACGCTACGCCGAGGAGCAATCAATGCGTCTCCAAATATTGCTCTTTCAATACTCACATTGAATGTGAACTGGGCCTGTGACTCACTAAACTCTCCTAAGTATATACTTATGTATAGATGATGGAAGGCGCCGTCTTTCTTCCTAGAAGATTGACGCTTTTCATTCATCTCCATCTCGTCTTGCTAAATAAGCAAGAAAATTTCGAAGACTAATGAGAAACGGTGTCAAAGTTTATTTGAGAAATTCCCGAAATACCAACGTCGCATTTATTAGTGCGGTTTCCGCGCCCAATCGCGACGGCAAATTCGATCATTACGAAATGACCGACAGGAGTGTTTCGTTCCAAAGTGTCTTAAAACTTTATACCGAAACGGATGTCACTCCACCAAGCTGAGAGTGTAGAAAGACTTGATTACAAAATAAATTCTAATGGAATGTGTTTTAATCCCTGTTTGCATTCCTAATGATGTTAGGTCAGTCGAGATTCTTAAATGTTCAATATTTAAATGGAATTGTTTACAGCTGAATTAATAAGCTGGCACGAGGCACGAACCGATAAAATGCATTAAGTTGACCGATTACGGTTAGTAATAATGAGTCAATTCGTCGCTGGTGTACTTAGCGCTGCGGCGCGTTAACGATGTCACAATTTGTGATAGTCATATCACTGATTGGAAAATGTGTTGCGCACGTGTGGCCTCAAAGTATTAGAATACAAAGTGTGATAATTCGAAATTCTATGATGATGTATAGTATCAGAAAACACACAAATGACATTCAAATATAAATATATAAAATCAGGGACCTTAATGTTTGGCAAATTTTGTTCAAATAAGATTGATAGAAGAAATGAGAATATATATGAGTGCTGATGGTGAAAGTGGGAAGGCGGATTTGAAAATAAAATTTATACGTATACTTACCATTTGTCTTTGCTTTGCTGACTGACTGCAGTTTGCCAAAGCAAAGATACGCGAACAATTCGCTATCGTTCGCTGCTGCCGCCATCGGTGCCGCCGCCACCGCAACATGCAAGACTGCACGCCCTCACCATGAATAAGATCGCACGATGATGATTTTTCAATATAGAAAATGAATTTTCTACATCATTTTGCCGCTGTATTTTTTTACGACGTTCATCTCGAGAGTTCGGCGGCGTGCCGTTCCTCGAAACCGACTTTGCTCCATTCCATAAATCCATACAACTCAATAATGTCCCAACAACCAGTGAAATATATACCCGGTTTTATGCTTATTCAATGCACATAATCTACATATTATATACTGTTTTAATCTCAGGTTCAGCCAAGGAAGATTTGAAAATGTCTGCCAAAAATTTGGGATTGCTTGAAAATCGAGCGTGAGAGGGTTCCTGATAAAGATATACCGGAATCCGAAAACCGTTTTTGTTGCAAAACTCGAAACCGGGAAACAGTCATAGAAACCGCAGATTTCGACTTTTCGACTAATATTAATTTAATTATAAATGGGTTTGTTGAGAAATGCGGAGCAATACTTCGGTTTTCTTTATAAAAGCGAACATAATTAACAATTGCGAAAATCCACGGTTTCATGTGTTCTTCTTCTTCTGCTTTTCGTTTATGCATTTTGCCTGTTCCTCATTCAGTCAGGATTTAACTGGTCTCTTTATCACTTACGGGATCTTCCAAGGGATCTGGTCTTATCTCGTCCATCCAGCCTAAGTGTTTTCCTCCATGACCCTCAGAATTTTCATTTATGTTGTTCTGAGCATTCTCTGGGTAGTTGCCATGTCCACACATGTTTCGGTTGAGTACGTTATTATAAAGAAATACACGCAACATGTTTTACTAATCATCTATTTGAAGTCGATCTATTAAGAAGGGAATGAAGATGTCCTTTTGTGTTCTTGTCCAAATGTAGCCAACTTGTGTCAATCGTTAGTTTAAAGGTGCGAGAACGATGTTCAGAACCAATATAGTTAGGAACAACAACAATATGGTTAAAGTTACGTGTTCCACGTGTTTGCATTATGGTATGGTGAATGTAGTATTTTTCATTATTCGCTACAAATATTCAAAATTAGAATCTTTTTTAGAAGAAATATCAAATAAATAACTTAATATCTCAAAAACCGATCCCAAAACTGTCGTTTTTAGTTTTCACTAACCGTAAACTGTTTTTTGAAATAGTTCGAGTTTATGGGTATTATACTTCATACTTTATCTTCTCGAACACAGTCTGAGATGCACAATATATCTAGGAATTATCTTGGGTATTGGTGTGCCGAATGTAATGAAAATATTTGGAGGTAGGAATTATTATGAGGGGGCGTAAGCGGATATTGTCTCAATTTTCCGATGTGTTCTTTAACATGTTTATTTCCTGCATGTTCCCAAACTTTGCCGACAAAAATCCAATCAGAGCTTAGCACGCAATATTTTCCGATAAGAATATATATCCTGACGTAACATCGGCAAAATATAACACAGCTTTTATGAGAAATGCAGGAGAGATAACATTTTCCCCTAACTTTAATTGGAAACAATATTATTACTCTTCGGCTTTGACTTTAATAGAAAAAAGTAACCTCAAACCAGACAAGAATCATATATTTTATGTTTATATAACAAACTACCATAAATTAAAGTTGGGCCGTCGTGTAATACAGTACAGTGGCAAAGGAAGCAAAAAACCGGTGGTCATGAAACAATTCAATAATATTTTTCGATTTGTGCAAACAACACTCCCAGTCACGTTTCATCGTTCGTGGCGTTTTTCTGCAGCCAATTCGCAATTTTTTTTTCATTACGCCGCAATACATAATTTTCGTCGCTTGCCTGCACATACTACATGTATTATGTTTGTGCGCCAAGCTTGTCTCCAGCTAATCGATAGTTGTAGTTGCCAACTTGCAATCACTTAGATCACTTAAAAACCGATTGATTTCTTGAGTGGACGAGTGTAATACGTACACTCAAGACATTTGTTATTCGCCCACACACTCGCGCTTCGAATGTGACACGCGAAATTGATTGGAAAGGCCAGCAAATTAATTTTCGCATGTACGACTAATTCTCTATGCGATCAAGTTATAAGCTAACAATCTAGTGATTTTTGAAAGTTACATTTTGCGATCCTTTATTTGTATGCAAAATATACAAAAGTGAATTTTTACCTTTTTACAATAATCTACATTAGTTCTTGACAGATAACTTAAACAACTTAAAATCTTAGGAAATAATTATGGTGAATGGCCAAAAATAAATAATTATTCAGACTGAAATGAATGGAGCAACAATTAATTCATGAGAAGCGTAGAACTATAAATCGTCTTAATGTAGGACAATTTAGATTACCACACGAAACATACTGAGTTGAAGTTACTTCTGTCATTTTGTTGTTAAGAAACACAATTTCAATACTCCAATACACTATGGGTAATTTAACATTAATTGCCTACACGTCATACTTATAGACAAATTTCAGCCACAAATTATGAGATTAATTCCAAACAATCTAGGCACGTCTATTAAACGCAATTTGGCTCAAAACTAATTTATTTTTTCATTACCCTTGCTTCAAGTTTTATTTAATAAGACATAAAGTTGTTTACGGTCCTTTCTAATCAGATAAGAAGGTGAAACACACATTAAAATGATTGAAACACATTTCGAAACGCAAGGTCGCTGCATTTTGATGCCTTAACGTGGAACCATCTGATGTATATATTGCCAATGGCGTTGTAAAAAAATTGTTAATTCGCTAATTAGTCGTCGTTTGCATATTTAAATTAATTTTTCAACTTGCGTATGCATAATTGCAGGCGATTGCATAAATGACGCGCCGAAATTAATTGACGGACGGGCATAATGAAATGAATATGTGCTGGCTTGATTTATAGATGAACACAGATTCAATATGAATTGTAAACGTTTCAAATCTAATCAGAATGTTTCTATTGGCTTGTGCTGCAGCCGCGTATATCATTTAAATAATTTTCGTATCAATTATCAGCTGCGGTCGAAGCCAATCGTTGATTATTTCGGAGCGCATTTGTTTGGGTAACAAATCAAATGCGCGCAGATTTGCCAAAGTCGGCGGCGTAATCTGCGCCGCAGCGATATAAAATTAATACACTTCCGTGCAGCTGCATGCGCTGCCACATCGCTCTATATGTTCTAAATGCGGAACGCTAATTACGCCGCATTAAGAAATAATGAATAATTGCGCAACTTTATGAACGTGCGCGTTGCACATCATCCACGAAATCAAGCAATTGAAATTCGCCACCAATTCAATATGAATTCGACTGCAATTCCTCTTGAAATTGAAACCGATACGAAGTTAGCAGGAAAGTCTCACGGTGCGAATAATTTAATCCCCAATAAATCTCACAATAAAAACGCCTTTCTTATGCATTCTTATGACAGTGGCTTCCATTGGACACTCAGCGCGCGCTTAGTTTCTCTTCTATTAAGGCAAATCAAAGACAAAGACACTTTTCGACATTCCATTTATAGGAATTTCATTTTGTTCTCATTCTCTGCTCACCACTGCACAAAAGTGATTGAAATCGAGTACCAGATGCGAATTTGTAAACATTTCCTATTTACGACTCGCGTAATCTTTTAATTTATAACGGTAGTTGTAAAAACGCACTCTTATCAACGGTTTATCAATGCCGACCAGAGAAAATATAAGATAGAGAAGCATATGTTATATTAGTAGCCTTGAAACAAAATTGTTTCGTTCAACCCTATTTGTTAGATGGTGCTAGTAGGAAATCGGCTGTATTCGGTGTTTCCGACCAGCGACGAGTTTTGAAATGTTAATAAACAGTTTCGTTTCATTTATTGCTCAAAATGACATAACTTTTTTGATTTTGATATATTGTCAATTCTTCTTAAAATTGACTCTATCCTTAAAGAAAAACTACATGCTATATGCAAATTGAATCGATCAGCATCATTCCAAAAATGTAAGCTTGCAACTGTAAAGCTGATTATAATTTCATTCTTCCATGCTACTAAAACCTTCAAGCCCTCTCAAAAATAAAATGCATGGTAAGCATCATATTTTCAAATAATTTTAATACCCTCGTTGAAGAAATGTTCCAACATGGGCGAGCAAATTTACATTTGATGATAATAATATGTAATATGTTTTAAAATAAAACTGTATCTCAAAAATTGTCTTTAAATTTAAAAACAATATTTAAATTTAATGAAATCAAATAACAAAAAGTGGAGCCACTCTTGATTTGCGGCTTGGGCTGAACTAAAATCTGTTGCAAATTTTACTGCAGCACTTGTGTTACTATACATATGTATTATCTATGATGCCGGCCTTACATGAATGAGATCATTCGCGAATGTCAATTATTCATATCTGGAAGTTGACTGATACAAAATAATAATCGTAAAACTAAGCAACCACAGGAACGGCGTGTTTATTGACATTTAATTGCAGATGTCGAAATAAATGCGCAATATATGCGTCTAATATAATCCGCGTAATGGTGATTGATTAGGGTCAACTCGCACAGCTGTGCTATAAGATACAAAAAGCTACTTTTATCAAATTCGTTATCATAATTTTGTTTTCACTTTTAAACTTTCTTAAGGTTTTTTTTTCACTGCGCCAATAAATCTTGACATATCACGATATGAAAATACATAAAGAAACTTAAATCACGTCGTATTGACTCTAACTTATGTTTAAGTATAATGCTCAGTAATTTAGTATAATTTAATGCGAATTTGCATATCATAACGATGGCTAATTAATTGTAAACGACTGTAAAAACGATGATAATATTGTTAGTTTTAATCTAGAACTTGTTCGACATTAACTAGACGGCGCGACGCTCGTGTAATTAAAGCATAAGAAGTTTTCCACTTTCTTGTGGGCATGTAGCCGATGGACGATGTAGACACGCGAGATGTATAAATTTCTTCGGCGAATTAATGCATATAGCAGGCATAAAATGTGCTTGATTGTTTGCCGGTCGCGCTTTTAATTATCGGCGTTATGACTATGTCCAGCCAACATTCGTGTATTTAAATTTATGCTAATGCCCGTTTCGTTTTCAATGTCAAGGTTCTCAACTATCGAATCGACACACAGACCGCCGCGAGGCATACGTGCATACATGAGTGTATTATGCAATTGCTATAATAATTAATTAATTTTTTGTTATAATTTTGGTGCAATGCAAGCTACAACAATGACAACCGCTTAATTGTGCCCTACATAATATCATCCGATGTATTTCTAGGTCACATTCTGTGGAATAATTTATGATGTCAGTTTGACTAATTGGAAATTTGTTTCGGTCGGCTGGGTGCTGGACGCTGGTAAAAAAGAGGGACAATAAAGACGATTCGACTGTCGATAGGGTATTCACGGGACGATGATGATATTTCGGTGTAAAATGCGCTTCGAAATGGTTCGCAACGAATAGCCTCGATTATTTGTGTTCCTCTTGTGTTCCGTATCGTTTTGTTGCCGTTTCAATATATTTAATGAAAGGGAAAGCCGTACATATTTGATTGCGCCGTAAATTTTATACGACGTCCTCGTACTTGCTTGCCGAAATACGCAGGCCCTCTTTTAACGCAATTAATCGGCCTTGTATTTTTTGCCGGCACACGACGCTGACGAAAGTAGACTATAGATTTTATGAGTCTGTCCCCCTGCGCACAAGCGTGGACCCATAGATATCCGTTTTATGTGCGAAAAGTATGCCAAAAGTTTTCGCTTCCGGTTTACGCGCTTGTGACAGAGTACGCAAGTGCGCACCGGATCAAATTAACCTCATAAAAGATACAGGTTAAATCCTGCTCTGATTTACGGGACGCTGTGTGCGACGAAGTCTCATGTCCGGTGTTTTTCGTCTCTCGGTCTTTTTCCTCCTTCATAAAAGGACCGATTGCGTTCAGGGGGTGAGGGATGTAGTCGACATAAAAGACTTTTCAGAAGTCGTATTCATGTTTGCGCCCGCGTGTTTGCGGCCTTCGATTTACTGTGTGGCAATTAAATTACGGGCACTTTTTTATTTGATTTTATAATTTCGAGAGTTGGGGGGAAATTCGCTGGAAGCAAATTGAATTTGTTCGGCTTGCAAACGGCCTCAAACATGCGTCTTCCACTTTGTTGCCGGTTTTCGGTGGTCTCGCTGCCTTGGGGGAGGGCGGCGCGGCGCACCTTCTGCCCGAAATAGCTTGTTACATTGGTGCGCCAATAAATGGAAGCGGAAAAAGGTTGTGTCGGTAGCGGCTGGCCCACAGCCACCTCACTGCCGCCTTCGTATCGTTGTCGCCTGGGTCGAGCTTCGTTTACGGTCGTTTCGACACAGGACTACTGCCAAAAGCAACGAGGATTCACCGGGAAAACACCGACGTTTCTGGTGGATCTTAAAATAACCTTAGGTTATTAGGGGCCGTAAATTAAAACAGGTCCGAGAAAGGAGTCGGAAGAAAGCAGGACTGCTCTCATCGCCGTCGGCGTTTTGGGAGAGGGGGGGGGGAAGGTACGGACAAATAAACGCAGCCTCGAAATAAAATAATAGAAGACCAACGACAGGTAGAAGCATCATGGATCCGAATTGCAATCCGCAGACATCCGGATAGGAAATTAATTCAACTTTATTGTCGTTGCAATGGCAAACTTATGAATTAATTATGTCTTCGTATTCGGGTAGCCGCTTGAATCGGCGGCGTCGAAGTGATGCGCACACGAACTGGCGCACGGCAATTGCAAACCGTCGACTAGGAAATTGATGTTTTGACAATCACGTACGCCGATGCTGATATGCATTTGCGGAATGGTTCATGCGGCGCAGCGGGGGCGCCGGCGGACGCTGAAACAGCTGCGCGAAAGCGCGCGCGCCCGATGCATACGTGATAGCGATGTTAGAATGGCAATTAATTTTAATTTGTAATCCGCCGGCTCACCGCGCTATGATTGATAGCAGTATATCATTGGGTGTATAATTAAAGTGCATTACGAGCAATTGACCTTGGCCAGTTGCCGGGGCTCACTCTCTCGCGACGACGCGCAGTCTGCCTGGCACGGCACGAAATGACGTCAAGTGCGCATACAGCCATGCTACGTAGACGAAAATTGCGGCGTGTGTTTATAGGTATCCTGTTTGTCTACTCGGAAATACTCACTACCCGCAATAACGAATCCATAAAACGGCGAATTTCACGATTGCTAAGCACTAACCACATTCAAATGTCAGAACTTTGCATCTGAACCAACAATCAATTGCTCAATCCGCCAATTATTATTAACCACATAATCAAAGTACTGTATTTTCACTTTTAAAATTTAAATAATACCTATTTTGATACCATACAATTTATTTATGCAACATTTCAATTAGAATTTATTCCTGTAAAAACAAACTTTACAAACGCTTTATATTCGTGATATATAGTATTCGAAATGATATTGCACGACAGTGATTCTGAAACACTGTGCTGCGGCTAGCAAAATATGTGGTTTGTAGTGTTTGTAGAGTTGAATATGTTGTATTTGTAGAAATTTGTGTGGGACTGGTGAGTATGTGACTGTAAAAAATTTCTACGAAGAGGTCACTTCTTAGAGACCCAAGGACTCGAGCCTAGTCCGCTGGCGTGATACGCCTCTTTGAAAGATGCGCGGCCGGGCAGTATTTTTAATTTTATTCTACATTTCAAACTCAACTTCTGTCGGCTTTCGTATAATTTAAAAATAAGTTAATGTAATTGTATAAAATTGGTTATCAGTAAGTATTTCGCTTGGACTTTAGTCAAATTTATTGACACTAGACGCCGCCACATGGTCTACAATCGATATCGCTTTTTTTGTATTTTTTCCGTCCCGATGCTGCATGTTTGTCGAACGAGAGCCAGTTTCTGGCGGCACTTTAACCGACGAGATCGCAGGACTATTTGTACACATGCGACCAGCTGGCGCACGTAAATACTGTTTGAATCACTTGCGCTCGGCGTACATTGGAATACACATACACATCTATGTATACGTACATGCATACGCGTGCAGAGGACTTGTAACACAGCCGCCGACGGAGTGGCTGGCTCGGCGGAATTGGAATATCTTGGAAAACGCCCGTCAGATAATTTCCTTTGATCTGGCGGCCAATTCAATTACACTTGGCCGCTAGGTAACCGATGACGAAAGGATACACTCGCACGCAGCCTTACAAGCCGCGGCGCGCAACATTCACTACCGATTATTTCCATATTACTCGGAAATATGACAGGCGCAGAGCGTAATGATCGATGCGCGTTCGCAGTTTTATTATTGCGATGTGGCGGCGAGTAAATAAATCGGAATAATGTAAATTTTATGGCTTTATTTTCATATAATCGCAAACGCGGTGCGAAGCCCGGGGAAAATGAAAGCCAATGAGGCAGGAAATCAAGTCGCGGACGATCTCGCACGCGAAAGTCGCGACTCGTGTGCTCGCTGCATCGGTGGTGATCGCAAAAATCACTGCACTGCTTTCATCTCGCACGCAGCGCCAAGAATTATTTAATGCGCCCGCGCCAGCCGTATGGAATTTCAATTTGCCGCGGTATAATTATTTGCCTTTTATGATGCGCCATAAAACGAGAGCGCCGCGCCGACTAGTTTTTGCATCGGATGACGGTCTAGCCGTGTCGCCGTCGGTGTTGGCCATTTTGCACGACACGCCAGTCAGGCCGAGAGAGCACGTTCACATTTCGTCGGCGACGTGGTGCGTTCCTCGCTGATGCACACGTGTGATCTGCGCAACACCTGTGTATTCGACATATTCTCGTCGCACTGCAGACATTGCGGGGCCCCACATCCACACATCCACACATTCACACTGCATCCTGCAAACCGCAATTGCCCATCCAGCAGTTCGGAGGCTGTTGTATGTGTGAATGTGTGCATCGCGCATATTTACTACGCGTGCACATTGGTAAATAATACGAGGCGAGATTGGGTACATGCAGCGTGAGAACGAATTACGCCGTGAATGATCCGAGCGATAGCTCAAGCACGCTGAGCCTACCTTCTTCTGCGCACAGCTTCTTTCAATAGTTTGTGGCGGGCGAAATAGATGCAGGACATGCCACATGGTTTCATTTCCACCTGCAAAAAACAGCCGCTGCGTATTTTAATTATGCGCAAATGGGGAAGCGATTTTCTATTTCGTGCTTATTGCCACTTGTACCGCAATGATTGGAATTGAATTTACGCCACGTTTCGCTCGACATAAATTGCTACTATGTTTTAGGCATGCAATTATCTTATATAAAATTGACACGTAGATTGGAAACGAGGGTCGTAATTTTAAATCGACTGCATGGAAACCGTTAAATAATTTTGGGCAGATATATGCTAGTGTATTGTTTATAATATGCATAACTAAAATGCTTTGATAACGTTAACTGCTCGTTCTTATTCGTAATTTGCGCCTCGAAGAAATAATAGCATACGTTATCATAAAAATACTAATGTAGAACATCCATTTGCGTGTAAATTTCTCATGAGGTAATTAAAACACGTGGTTCAAAATTCTGTTTGAAAGTTATACGAACTATCGTCGTTAAAACAACGTAAATTTACGTGGAACAATAAATTTAACAAAAAATTGACCTCGAACCACAATTTACTTGTTTTTGTGGAATTGTGCAAAGCTGTAACATATCATTAAACGGGCTAATTATCTGTATATAGCGTAAATTATATGCAAACATGTCGTGCAGCTGGAAAAAATAAATTGCACTAATATTTTGCACTTGCACATGGGCAAAATGCAATGGGGAAATGCAACGTTTTGCAATTTCGGTCCGAACGGGCTGTGGCGAATAAATTACGCTACTAAGTATTGTCGGCGTATCCGTTTTAAGAACAGCGAATGATTCGAATGCAACAAACGTATGATTGTTGCGGAGCGCACGAGCGAGTTATTCATTTCTTGCGTTCGGCGTAATCGCGCGCTGCTGATCTAAAAATCATTATCGTACAATTGCATTACTCATGCGGCCTTGATTGCGCTTTTGCGTCGGATCGAAAATGATTTGCCGGTTAATTTCTAATCTATCACTGTCATCGATGCATTTATGTGCGTCTACCTAACGCCATTTGCATTGCGCTTTAGTCCGATGCGGGCAATCATCGCATTTACGAGCGTTTATTGTTGCACGCGGAGGCGGCGAAGAAGTCGGCAGTGCTATAATGACTTGCTAAGTACAGTTCTAATGCTGAATTCATATCTATATTTATATTAACTTTTATACCACACACTTAAAGCATCTGCGTTTAATTCTGAGAACATTTATGTGGAAAGGGAGATTTAAGTGTTGTACTGAACAAGGAAGTGAGAGATGGGTAAAGTTGAGAGCTACGAAAAGTGAGTTAGAAGCCAAGACAAGCGAATTATTCTGAACTTGACCTGTGATGAGCAAGGAGCTGTGTAGAGCTGAACAGTGAAAACTGTGGTGAACTGTTCTGACAATGAGCTGAGAGCCGTGCTGAGGAAAGAGTTGAGAACTGAAAGTTCCAAATTGATGATTGAAGCAATTGAAATTAGAATTATTGTATTCACGTAGTAGCCCGGTTGATAAGATCCTAGGTGCTCTCATCTCTACTCGCAGCATCAACTAAATTAGCAACGGTGTTCATCCAGAACAAGTTTAGCAACATTCTCACACGGGAATTAATATGACAAAATCTAGAAGAAACGCGCTCATGCACAGCGGCGCGTGTGCACAAAAGGAAGAAGAAGTAATTTTGCTGAGCGGGGGTATGTTCAACCCACTGTAGCCTATCGTTCTATACCGTCATTTATACATCCATGGTGTCTCTTAGAATCAGGTCCCTCCACGGAACACTTTCCTAGTGGGATATGAGTTGTCTCTTTAATATTATTATTCAACCGACCGACGCGACGCTGCCCGAATTCCGTAACTTTCCGCAATGAATTAGCTGTTAGCTCCCTAAAGTTTTTCTCTCTTAGATCAACTTCAGAGGAGTTCCAATATTGCCGCATTTAGGTCGTGGATTAAATAGGCTCCAAAAGGAATCTGCCATTTCAAACGAGAGTCAAATTAAGTCATTGTTTTAAATGAGTGCCATCTATTGTGGGGGGAGGGGGGATCTATACAAGGTGGCACGTGCCTATTGTACCAAATGAATATTCCGCCCATGGTAGTTGGTAAACTGTCCTATATATTTATAAAATTACATGCAAAAGAATGTAATAGAAGCGAAATTTTGCAACTTCTTCCCCGTTGTTATCGTTACACTTTTATAAGCTTCTGTTTTCAATATATTTTATGCCTATACTAATTAATTAATTCTAAGAATACGTATATGATTTATGTGAAAAGGTAACAAAGTTTCAAATCAATAGGAGAATACTACCTATTAACTAGAAAATTAATATATGTCTGCAGTTATTTAGGCAGAACCGGTAATCTAAATTATAATATATGATCTTCAATATATCTCCTCAACATGCTCTTGAAAATCACTTTACTACTTCTTCCCATAATTGCGCAATTAAACATAAATAAATGGAAAATAATTTCGCATTGAATAATGAATAATTATCCGTACACATACACTCGCATCGAAACATGTACGGAGTGTTTACAGTGCCCCCGTACAACGTTCAAAGTGTTGTTAATGGTTTCGTTTCGATGTACGTTTCATTTCCTTGTATCTGTATCTCGCGGCTGGCGCGCAAGGAGGATATTATCTCCGTGCGTAAATCTTTCTCATTTTGCATATATGGTCCAGCCGCATTTAGAAGCCACTCGTTTGGTTCATAAAGCAGATAATAATGGTCAAAGCGCGTACAGCGGTCGCACTTGAAATAACCAAAACCCGCTTACCGACCAATACGTGTCTTCTTTTTGCATGCATCTTCTTTACTCCGACTCACTATATTCCAGCAGTCCATATACGCGATGCGTCTGTGACGACGGTATTGAAGTGCCTTATAAATTGTCAACAAAATAAGCTTTAATGATATATGCACTGTTTGTTAAAGTTTTAAACTCCATATTTGTTTATTGAAAAGGATAAAGGATTGCGCACGCACTATCCCTGGTCGGCAAATGATAGAAAAGCAAGCAGCCGTTGCCGTTGCGCTGCTATGGAATGCAAACGAGCCGCGGCAATAAATAAAAAAACGTACGCCGACTCCAACTGACTGCTAAATGGGTAAAAAGCAAAAATAACAAAGCACGTCGTTTGTACGGACCGATTGGGAGACAGGCGGAAAAAATAAATTTGCGTATTAGGCGCTTCTTCTAATTCGTTCCTCATTCCTCATCAGATACGCGCATTTTTCTTCGTTTACGTATTTGGTAAATGCCACCAACGCAATCTGCTTGAAATTCATGCTGGGCATTCTTCAATTGCCACCGATATGGTAGTTTCATCAATTAAACATTTAAATTGTGAATAGTCTAATAAAACATTTACGTTTTCGCATAAAGTATCATAAATATTCAAGTTGGAAATAATTGTATTGATTTAATTCATCAAAAGCGCATTGTAGTTCCATCTGACGACTGACTTGTGAACTAAACTAGTCTTTTTATAAAGCTTCGAGTAAACTAAACATTACATTTTGATGTGGTTGTAAAATAAATTATAATGAAATTATTTGATAAATTTAATGCGCCACTTGCAAGTAAATTCGCGATCTGTGCACAGCAGGCACAAAGTAATTACGAGGACAAAACGGCAGCCAATTCATAAATAACAATTAAACGCCATACGGTAGGATTGCAATCTAGCGTTCGGTTTCGTGCGGTCACATTTGACATTTTAGCAGCAATTTCATGTAAGTACGTGCGTTCCAATATACAAGCACATACTCCGCATGTTTTCACGACGACACGTAGTAGTTGATTTCAGTACATGATCGGTCGCAATCTATTAGCACTATGGCAATCTATTGGAAAGCAATTTTGATTATTTTTGTAATATGAGTTTATAATTTTATTTAAAATACTAAATTGTTAAAAATTGCCTAAATTGGTGTAAGATAAAACATTTACTCAAAATTTTGGAGAATTACCCAGATTTTTTTTTCAAAACCCGGTTTATCGGCTTTTAAAACCGATTTTAAAATTAATCAAATTTATACCCTGTAACCTATATGTTAGTTCTAATAGATGACAGTTAAAGAAGTTGCGTGCATTTCTTTATAGAGAGAATTAATTTATATTAAATTATATTGAAACTGAAATCCGCTTACCGGAATATTCGTTATGTTTATCGGTTTCAGTTTTTCCACCAAAACCCACTGTTATAGGCGGTATATTCGAAGATGGAACTATGTACTGAAGGCATGATACACAAATACGTTTTTTTGTGAATTATAGTTATATATATAAAATATTTGGTATTTTGATAAACCTCAATTTGGATACATATCGTGCAATTGCATGTGTTAACAATTATAGAGCTGAATGTGAGTAAAATAAAGTACGCTATCATAATTTTATAAAATATTGAATATACACATTTTCTTATTCAACAACCTTTTTCTACCACTTAGTGGTGTAAGGGAATAGTAATTTTCACCCGGCCCAATCCGGTCTCGCTACTGATGGTACTTGCTCTGAACTTTTTGTGCATATGGGTTTTTTTTCCGGGGACCGTTGCGAGCGAATCGCCCAGCCTTCATTCGCGTTTTTACCGCGAAATTAGGAGTTCGCCGACGGCGCCGCAGTCACTTGTTGAGTGGGGAGTCAAGGTGGTCACCCATCCAACGCCTAGCTACGTCCGACGTCTTAACTGCAGTGATCTAACCAGCACCGAGCTTCACAACGGGGCAAGCCGCAACTATACACAGTTATAATTGATAATAAACATATCTAGGCTTCATCCCTTCAGCATTCGATGAAATAAAACATAATTAAATACATCCTGGTTATACATTCAAAATTTATTTCGGCCACTAGTGATGTAAACTACACTGCACCACATCTAGTTTTTTTTTGTACTAATAATAAGCAACATGTAGCAATACATGGGGTTGCCTCTGTTTACGATAATAATATAATGTATTATGAGTTTGCCCAGCAAATAAATACAGCATAGTTTCCGGCGTGGTTAGTACACATTTATTACGCAATTATTCTAATGGTCAGCGCGTACACTCGCGATGATTCAACAATATCTCCAAACAACTCGGGCACATGCGGCACCGCAATTTGCATGCAGAAATATAATTGAGATTTGTATTTGTACCCGAGTTTAAATTACATTAATTACCATAATTAAGCGTCCTAATTAATCATTTCTGTTTTTTTATGGACAATGTTTGGTATTTTGACAATCTTCATTTAGATATTTAAAATTTGTTTATATTAACAAAAAAGTAACGTTTATTTGTTGGCGCATTTAAGTGAATTTAATTAATATGACTGCTTGTAATTAATCATATCGGAGTTCTAGATGCAAGAGTTCCGCTTCCAAACGAGATTTGAATAATGAATACGACGGTTTCAAGGCTGGAAGTTATATTTGACAACGAATCAGGTGAGTACCGAACACATTTTGCATCGAGTATGATTATAATTTATTGCTATTATATATGTATTACTGCAGTGGTGAAGGTAACCGATTATTATATACCAATTAGAAATAATTGTCTATCGTGAGTGTTTGTGTGTGCGATTGTACATGATTGTATTGTGGAATATGTGCGCCGGCGACGTGCAGTCTGGCTCGCTTCGGTATATAATAATTACAATACTGTAAGCAATACGCTATATAGAAATTTGTTACGTTGTATTAGCAAAGTATGGCGCACAGCATGCACTAATAACGGATGATTCATATCGAAAATGTTCGTGTATTTGTCCCTTTTTTTCACTTATTGTGTACGAATATTTGCAGCAAAATGTTGCGTCAATACTTGCTTGGCTCGTAAATTCACTCAAATATATGTCAATGTTCAACGGCCAACATTCGCGATAAGAAGTTAGCAGCCAATTTTCCAGCAGCGAGTTAAAATGCTTTATTTTTTATATTTCGTGGCGTTCAATTGTAATATTTTATAATAGGTGGACTTTACTTGTGAAAAATAACATTTCATAATCTAAACATGTGAACACCTTTTGAAATTTATACCCTTTAGAATGTTATTAACATGAAATGATCTCAAATATATCAGACAAGTCCTCTGCTGGAAGACTCGCTGCTAACTTCTTATCGGTTTCGCGATGGTGGACAGCCATAATCAAATAAATCGTAACGTGCAAGTTTGCTGAATTATGAAAATTAAATCACCGACTTTTTGCCCGTGTGCGGCATAATAAATATAAGTAGCACTTCGTAGGTGGTACGAAAATAAACACCTATCGCACACGTAATCGCCCGCACGGGCGAGTTGCGTATTAACATTCTAATGCGCTGAAATTAAAACTTTTAAATCACCGCCGAACGCAGTAATGCGCGACGGAAAACATAAATTATACTCGCATAAAATGTGCTTCGAGTTGCAAACATGTCGAAAATGAGCTGCATTTTTTCGCTTCTGCTTCTCTTATTTCGCTACTGCATATATTTTTTAAATAATCCGGTGAACGCTATTCATAGCATGTTCGCCTTGGTGGAGTCTAATTACAAACGAACGAAAAGGAGGCAAATAATTGCGGCGCGATAATACGGTTCACTGGTATAAGGCGGTGTTAGTTTGTTGGCTGGGCAGGTAATTATATAAATAATTATGTAAAAATATAGGAGCGCGTTGCTTGTTGTGTGTGTATGCAAGTGAGTTTTCGTGCTGTGAAGTGTGCACTGTAAACAATTTCGACTTCGTGCAACTTTGTAAATTTCTTGATTATTAATTACTCGCGATGCAGGACTGAGGGGCTGATGGTTGATGGCAATATGCACGTATAAACGGTGGCGGCGGATATACGATCGTGGCGAGGAAAGTGGTTGCCAGTGGTGTTTTTCTTCGCCAGTTCTGTGATGTAATCCAAAGCGTGGTGGAAAGTTTCGCATTAGTTGCATGTTGCAACTTTTAAATTGTATTATCGACGGTGGGGCAGTGAGCGTCGTAATGGAATGAGACAAAAAAATGTAAACACAATTATACGTGGCGATGTTCCACAGAAAGAAAAGTTTTAACTTGATTTCAGATCTTCAAAGTGGTTCAGATGGAAGGATTTAGAGATTACTGCGGTTTATTTGGGATTATGTTGAGTTAAGTAAGTTGCCTTACTTTTTTCTCTTTCTTTTTTCAAGAAGTTAAGATTTCAGTAAGATCATATTTCCAATATTTGGTTATTTCCATAATTTGGTTCTTTCTGATTGAATTGTTTGAATGATGGGATATTTCATGCTGATAGCGAATTCTATTAGAATCTTTAATACTTCATATGTATCAATAATCATATAAATGTGCAAATAAACCGAATTGATTATGTTTGCCAATATGAACTGGTTAATTCAAAATGCATAATCAACATGAAGTTTATTACCATAGTTTCATAATATTTAACTAGTAATATTTCTGGTAATTATAGGTATTTTATGCGGAATATTTGAAACACCATTCGGAAGTTAACTACAAAATATATATACAACAATTATGGACATTTCTTATCGAAGGAAATTTTTTAAATGATGGGAAGAAGTTGCTTAGATCACCTAGGTCAATAGAAATGTATAAGTCCGGCATTTTTGCGATTTTCTTAGACACCTGTGGAGTTTATTAAAGTTTATAATTTAATATTTACTGTCTTTAAGGCGACTCGTGAAATTTAGTGAAGGGCAGAGAAATCAAGTAACTCCAAATATTGCAAAACATGTACTCATAAAAAATTAAATAATATTGTATTTTAAACTTCATTACGACAATCGAAGAGAAAATTCGATACATTCCAAACACTAATATTTTCACAATATTGTAAAATTTTCTTGACTTTTAAATGCTGCACTCTTCTAGTTTAACAGATAAATGTATTTGACCTGGGAAATTAAATCTCCTATTGACCAGCAGGTCCGAATATAATTTTCTAGGATCTTTGATCATCTCCACAGACCGCCAAGAAATCGTGGAGCTGCATATTTGCATTCAGGTTATTTTTGTGGCAATTCGTATTATGATATTTAGATCTACTTTCAGTAATCATACCTATAATGTAATGGCGATGTTTTCTTAGAAGTTTGTTGAACGATTATAGTAGCGAGTATTTACGGCTATGTACGAGGGTCAATGTTTCTGCCATCCCAGATTTCTAAGTTCTTCTAAAGCTGCCAAGGACCACTAAACATAAAATAAAGCCTTTATGTTTCTATTTGTAACTGGAATTAAATCTCTTGAACGTGGTAAAACTTAGAATGGTTATAACTAAAGTTTGGGAGGCGGATAAATTATACGGTAGGGAAATGGAAATTGCAACGACAAGATTTTTGTGGATTTATATTGTCGTCTATTAGAAGTTGTTTCTTTTTTGATGCCCCTCAACTTATGAAGAACATCAGTAATACGAAGCAAGATCCCATTTATGGAGTGTATGGAACACTATTAATAAGTGCTTACAAGAAAAGACAGCAGAATGGACAGAAGTACGCTGTACGCAGGCTGACTAAGCTATAGCCTATACGCTATAGAATACAATTTTATATTCAATATTAAACTAAATGAAAATATAAATATTGTATAAATAAATTGTTATCATTGCTTCAATTATAGTTCCTGCTATTTGAATAGTAGTAATAGTAGTAGTAAAGATGCCAACCGGAAAAAGCCGTGACTCCACATGTGTAAAACAATAAATTTTCGTAATTTTTGTTTAAATTGTTCTTTTACCTACCGCGTGAAACTCTAATTCAGGTCAAAATTTTAATAGGCAAGTTTCTCATCTTATTGCATTTATCTATGGCCCACTGAGTATATACAATTTCTATATAGCCATATGGACTGTCACATGTAAATTATAAACTTTGATTGGCTGCCCAGACTGGCTGCCAGAAATATCGCAAAAATAGCTAACTTGGACATTTGTATTCACCTCTGTGATCTAAGAAACATATGCAAATCGCAGGAGTTGCATTCATATATTAGCCACTCACAATAAACGTTCACAAATTTGTGTGGCTAGGTTTTGTTGTTAACTTCCGAATTGCCATTGCAACAATGTGTAAAGGGACTATTGAAATTTCCAGGTGCACGTTAAAATTTTAAGTTTTATCATAAAATAAATTATTCCAATTTTTTGTTTGTGCTGATGAATATATATATATATACAAGGAAATGTGTTTTTGGTGGCAAATATAAACATTCGTTATGGTATTATAAACTAACAATAAAATAAAATATATAAATACGAGTAGTTTTGGAGGTTGTAAAATATGATAATGCGAAATACATCATGCTGCACATGAAAGCCATAAAGCCGCATACGTAAATATTCAAAAATGTATAAATAAAACGATAATTATAAATCGTAAAAGCGACCACATGCGGGGTAGACGTATGGACGCGTCGCGCATGGATCGCTTATTTGTAACTCTCGGATATTTACGACACGCAAGAAGCCGGCAGTAAAACTGTAAAGCAATACGATTATTCTGAATGGTAATTTATCCGTCAAAAGTCCATCAACATAAAATTACTTACTGGGATATAAAAATCCCGATATCCATTCGTTGGGTGGCAAGAGCGATACGAATGACGAAACGACAAGTATGGCACGGCGGCGGCGATGGCAAGCGCCGAATTCCTTTAAGACATTAATAATTTCTCCAACGCTACAGGGAACCGTCTGTGCGCCAATAGCTTGCTTCCGAAAACATCACTATCGGCGTCTAATTCGAATCGAGCATATCTAATGGCTCGACTTGTAAATTGACATAACGTGCCGAAACACATTAGCTTACACAACGACGCCCAAAATCTCGCAGGAGGGAGAGATGAGCACATGCTGCGCGTCAGCATGAGAGTGCAAAATTAGCCGAGCATTATTAATCAATTAAAACATATTCCTTCGCCGCCAGTCACTCTGCTTACGCTTAATTGCCCACACAATGCGAAGGCACATTCGCATTCGACGTTGAGGAACGCTTTGAAAGACATATTACGAGCCGATATGCGACGCGACCGGCTATAAAAGCTGGGCCATTTTGCGTGCACGAAGACATGTTTATTGTCGCATTTAAAAATGATAATTGCGCATCTCCACTTCTGCATGCGTGTGCGCATATTGCTTCTTATTGCTCGACTGACAGCTAAACGACGTAATGTATCATAGATATCGGTTTAAGTGCTCTCCAAGTAGCTGCGCATTTACTTACCAAATGCTAAAATTGCGATACGCGTTTTCATACAGGAAGAGCAACGCTTCTTTGTCATTTGCAGCTTGTGCAATTCGCACGTTTCGCGTGTAATGACGATGCGCACATTTTATTTTCGCAGTCAAGGATATGTTAAATTCAGCGTCAATGTCTTTCGCATGCATAAATATCGAGGCCAGCGAGTCGTCTTAATGAATTGATTCTTATATTCATTTGTATACATTTTATTGCCGTCGGATAATGATAATGCTTAAATCAACTTAGTATATTTTAATAATAGTCGGACACTATAACATAATGTTGATAATACCATCCGTATTTGATTATAATGCACGAAATGTACGCACACGCCCCGGAAGCTCAGTGTGTTTTTATGAATCGCGCGCGGTCACAGTCGTGGACATTTATGAATTGTAATTTAAAGTGATCCCAGACACGTTTCGCAGAAATTTCCGCAGTCCGTGGAATTGCCGGCAAAACGCACGCCGGCCGATGTATAACGACATGCCGCGCCAAGAGTGCGCAACATGCAATTATTAATTATTTTCTACTTAAAATGTGGGCGCGCGCGCCGACA
The DNA here is from genome assembly GCA_027575185.1 of Mimaenictus wilsoni. Lineage (NCBI taxonomy): Eukaryota > Metazoa > Arthropoda > Insecta > Coleoptera > Staphylinidae > Mimaenictus > Mimaenictus wilsoni. The sequence continues at coordinate 1,157,063 of JAODAC010000016.1, read as the reverse complement.
GTAAATTGCTTTACTAAAATTGTACGCACACACAGGCCAAATATCTCTAAAGCATAATGTTAAAATAAACAAGCTTATAAAATTAATTAAATTTCCACCTATACTCTTTCGGGCTTGGAAATACGCCATGCAGGAAATTCGTATTTTAAACCGTTCGAATTAAATCAACAATTAGGCGTCAGACTTTGGCAACGATCATTTCTTGGTAAAATATGAACGTCGAGTCTTTACAACGTCATTCGTACGCATTATTCATTTTCCCAGCAAAATTATTAACCATATAATTTGTCAACCTACACTTTTATGTGTAATTACATTAAATCCACCGTCATAAATTATCAATAACCAGTTATTATTTTAAAGCTATATATGTAAATGAAACTTTTATAAATTTACGCTATTTTACGATTTTAGAGAATGATATTTTCACTGTAATTATTTATTGATCTCTCTGGTAGTTCAATTTAAATTATATATGTTCAGCTTAATATTCAGAATTGACGGTTTAAATGGTTGAAATGATGTAATATTCAATTAATTTCAGGTATTACATTACTCATCGCCTTTTCACAGCGAAAGGTCATGATCTTATAGATCATAAGATGATTTACAATTAATTGAAATATAGCACAATCATCAGATTACAGGAGATTATGCCAAGCGTAACATTTCATAATAAGTATTATGGAAACAAGGCACCAGAGTAAATATGCATTACGTCAATCCGGCTTAATATCAATGTTCTGCGATGCAGTCGGTATGTTCTAATCTCCGTTCGACTTCTTTATAGTCGGTAATTTCAGCTCAGTATCAGTTGAAGATCAGTGTATCACTTGCTTGTCGGCAGGGGCCATAAGTACGTAATTTTCCGCGTGTTTCCAACACACACGAGTTAATGATCGGTGTCTTAATTATGCAAAAACGGGAATTAGGTACAACTGTGGATTAGGAGATCAGACGAGTCCAAGCGTGTGCAACTGTGCGATGGAATTTATAATTTCCATAGAACCAGTATGGGACCGAGGTGAAGATAGCATTAAATCCCGCAACAGCTTAACAAGGTAGGAAAAAGAAGAAGGAAAAAGACAGAATTTGGAGTTTATTAAGAGATTTTCGAGCCCTTTGGAAGATGCTTTCTCACATAAATTGCTGTCCTACCACATGCACAGCTTAGGTCATTATCAAAAATACTTTGATTTTTACATGGCAAATTTCATTGAACATTGTTTGAAGCCGGTTATTTCGCAAGGTTTTTAAAGAGATCTAGTTGTTGAAGAAAAATATTTTCTAGGATATTTAAAGACAAATTCAATTCTTCAAGACTTGTAAGTATATGAAATGAATGGTTAAGATTAAGATTATTGCTTCATTGGTTGAACACGTCGGCATTTGTTTTGTGTTTGTATAGTTTTCATAGCGATTCGTAGCGATTTCAATTCTAGAACATACAATTAGCGAAATTGTCTACAAAAAGTTAAAGTCCCATACCATCTTGTTAATTATTTTATGCGGAATTTGGTGTTTTCTTCTTATTGGTTACTACGTTTTTTCACCGGCTATAGGTAACTATAGCTTCAATTTGAGCGCACAATTTCAGCTAGTTGTCGATTTAGGAATCATACCGCACTGTGATAATAATCGAAATATGTATATTTTGCAGTACAGTGTGGGCATTGAGCGTGTAATCGAAAAAAATAACATCAACTGTCATAGTCTACGATGCTACGTTTTTGCATCGTCGACATTCAGAGGATGCTGAATGGTAGATCCGAATTAGCTTCTTCGGGCTGCCAACCTTCTCCGTAATAAAGTTGCAGCGAAATTTTGCAACACGTTCGCTGGCAATATACATAAAATTCCTCGTAAAAAGTACCTGCTAACATAATCTTTTTTCTAGGATACTGCGCAGTGCAGGCAAAGTAATGCCAGCTTTCACCGCGTTTAAATGCTGCATTATTTCGCGTTAATTATCTTCATAAACGCTTTTAAAATGCATTGCAAAGTTCACATGTATTGACGTGCATCGAGCGATTTTAATAATGGTACTTATGTATGCCGTTTCCTATTACATTAAATGCTTTTAAGATTATAACTAAATACAATTATGCACATTGAAAAGTAATACATAACTAATTGCTAATTGTAGAATAGAAATATATTTTATAATGTTGGCCGGTTTTAGTATAACATTACTAAAATCTACTTGCCGTTTTGCGTTACGATTTTATTTGAGTTTTCTTTATGTTTGATTCCATCAATCAGCGCCTAGGCTAGCTAAAAATTTGTTGCTTGGCATATCGCACACTTTGAGCATCTCTGGCTAATGCAGCTGCGAAGCATTGAAAATTGTAAGCCACTTACAATTAGACGGACACTTGAATAATTGTGGGTCATCTCATCCATCGCACGGCTGCGAAATGTCTGATACGTCAACAGCATTCTCGGCGATTGATGGACAGCCGTGCATTATATTAAAAATTTATGAGATCACTCTTAATAATGTGTTTGCGCTAGAAATCGTTGCCGATTTATACAAACATTTACATCAACCGCATAAAAAGTAAAGCGCAAAACTCGTGTTGCGGTTTGCAGCCGGAAAAAATCATAGTTTCGTTAGTTTGCCTTATATGTAAACCACATAAATTATCTATTAAGTCTTTCGCCAACCATATAATTTCAACTACAGATTGAGATAGAAATCTCGCTGGTTTACACCCGAGGTTTTTGCACATTGTAAATTAGCTAAAAACGCAAGTGGCAAATTTCCAGTTACTGCAACTACAATCGTATTGACAATTACAAATCGTATTCCTAGCAATCGAGTTTGTGTGCAGATAATTAGCAATTAGACGACGAAGGTAGCGAATCTATGCAATTATCCAATTTTGCTTTAAATTTTCCGGCAATTTGCGGCGAGGAAAAGCCAAACGTGGGAAAACGCACGTAGGACAAACATGTTAAATATATCGCCACCGTGTGTAATTTGCATGGCCAAGGACAGCTGGATTGTCCTCATTTGTTTAATTCACTAATTTCGATCAGCTCTTTGTGGCTTCGACCACACAATCGCACAATTTCGCCTACAAGATGCAATAATTGCTTGTAATTCCCTTCTTGCACTTTATGTGACCCTGGCCAACGCATACGCTCATAGTGTTGTTTTTTTTCGCGCGTCGCTAATTATGATGACTTAAATCGTCTATTGTTGTGTGTGTCGACAATTAAAATTAAGTGCATTTTAATAGCTCGCTGCTGCCGACGTCTTGGCTGTTGCACACGCTGCCTGCTCGCGTTCCTCATATTCTATTCATGCTCTGCGCCCATGTAGCGATTTGTATGCGCGTTTGCGAAACGCGATTAAACGCGCGTACGGTCTGGCGTAACCTTGGTGGGCCTGTCAATAGTGATTCAATTTCCATGTTCATTTTGCACTCGACAAGCGCGCGCCTCGCACACGCGGATTGTTGTGCGATGTTGTTGTGTATGCCTAGCTCATGGATTGTGTACACAGTTTTTTCGTAGCAAATTTTTTCCGCATCGCTTCGTTCGTGTAACGCTAATTGTCCTTTTGCTAGCCTGGCATGCCGCCATGTGTGCACGGCATGTATCAGATGATTCGTAATTGGCGCTGAACCCAAACGCGCTTAATCGCAAAACGTGTCTTATTAATTTCAGTTCATAGCTGTCGGCTTCACTCCTAACCGCACGACACATAACCTTGATTTGCGCACACTTTTCTTCGTAATATATGGGTTAAATTCAAGGACCAATTATGTAATTTTATAAGCAATATTGCAATGGAGGCGGCTAAAAGCAACCGAAATTGCAGGTTACTTTTAACTGGTTATAAAATAAGCGTGTAGCATTTTTCGGAACTTATATATACTTAATATATACTTATATATACTTAACTTGTTCAAGGTGGAATTTACATCTAGAAGGGACAAATGCATTTTTGTTTAAGGGAAACTATTTTGAATATATGACCGATTTTATTTTGTTAAAATTGTACATTTCCGAAATTATTTAAAATATTTTTAAATTGACTGGACGGATATTCCGCAAAAAACGACCAGAACTGTAACCAATTTTTTCGCAAATCATGTGACATAAAAAAACAGGTAATAAAAGAGATACCATAATATACTTTTTGTCGTAGCTGATTTTGAAAATTTCGATTTTATATCGGCAAAGTGTATTGAACAAATAAATTTTCTAGAGAAATAGGCAAGATTTCAAGACGCGTATGAAAATTTATTAATTTGTTAAAGAATAAATCAGGTCAATTAATACTTAACGATTTCGGTTATAACTTTGTAATTTCTTGAGTTCTGCTTGAAACTTGCATTGGACATTTTAAATTCTTGTGCGAGGTTAAAAATTGATTTAACCATTTTTCTCAGGTACTATAACTCAAAACGTTTTTAATTTTTCACAATTTACTACGTAATTCATAAGTACTGTGTATTATTTCACATTAAAAAATCGATATTATACAGTATGGTAAATTGTTTATAGTTGGATAAACGTAAGAATGTTACAATGAAACCTGTCGCGTGGAGAAACTTCAGTATTCGGATTCCTGCCAAAAAAAGAAACTATTTCAGGCCTGTTGGTTTATAGGCCTATATATAACGTAAATTGACCTGTACTTTGCGGAATCTGTATTAGGTTATGGGTTAAAGGGGGGCTAGTGAGGGAGCAAGCCTTTCGTGAACTACGACCAAAGTGATCTATTTTTCTGGCCCAGCTGCCTAACTTGAAAGGCGTCCAAGGTCATGTACGAACCCTATAACATCCTTGGGTGGTAACTCTTCCATTACCTCGCCTAATAGGAACTTCTTACCAAAGAGGTGGTATCTCAAAATTTTAGCTGACTTGCACGAGTAGATTATGTGCTCGGAGTTCTCTGCTTCCGTGTCACAGCCTGGATGTTTCGCTGGTTACTTTCCACATCTTTTTCAGATGGTACCTTAGGACACAATGACCTGTTAGGGTCCAGGTAATGTTTTTAACTCGTTCCGTGATAGTTTGAGTACCTTCAGGTTGTTCTCCCACGTCCATTCGTTAATGGTGAGTCCATAAAAGGGTTCTGGTCCTATGAATTTAGTTCGTACCCCTGTCTTGATTAGTTTATCAGCCATTTCATTGCCCGGTGTGTCTTTATGACCTGGAACCCTCATGAGGACAACGCAGCAGGCTGGAAATAATTTAAACCTTGATGAAGACTATTTCTAAAACATATATAAATTCAACCTGGAAAATGATGTTCATTCATGGATATATTTGTCAATAAATAACTTATGCTTTGATAATGTTCTTTTATATTAAGCAACCATCACATATTAGTCAAGAGGATTGAACTAGACTAGCCCTGGCATGTCAAGCGTATATCAATAATTATTTATATATCAAGGAACTTATATCAATATTTTATGGATCTCTCATATGGTTCATCAATAAATATCGTTATATCAATATCGAGAGTTTCAATTATTTGTTGATGTGAGAGCAAGTGACCCCACACGAGGACGTTTGTCTCTATTTGTTATTCTCGTATTACTTGATATCGATGTCTAAAATATTAATATTAATAAATATCGATATATTTTCATTATCTAACATGTGCCTACCTAGAGATGTTCAGAATCTTTGAAATTGATATTTCATAAGTTAGGGTTTTTTTTGTTTGATTTTACCGAGCATCGACTGATATGGTCATTAGCTCTATTCAATTCTTTTTCAATGTAATTAGTCATATTAGAGGCTAACACTATTGATAAGAAGAAGAATTCACTTTAATATGCATTTCCACCGAGAATCGAACCCGGGACCTCATGGACAGTGGTCATCGACCATACCACTGCGACACTTGGTTGGATAGCTAGGGTATTATATAAACTTTTGCATATATGTATTTTATAATGTTTAAAACTATCTTTATTCTACATATAAAAATGCCATTAACATTGTTAAACGAAACATGGGAATTACATAATGCACAATTTGCTTTACCGCACCTTTTCATATTTGATTTAAAATGTCGTATTTTCAGAAATGCAGTTGTCCACTTTAACAACATTTGAAAGTTCTACGTTTAATTTCAAGCAGTTATTTGGCCTCTTTAAACGCAAAGAAAATCTGTTCAAATTAAACATCGTAATACTAAATTATTACAGTTACACTAATTCTAGAACCATAAATACACCGTAATGTGAATATTAAAAACTAATTTATTTTGGAGTTTACTTTGAGTAAAAGGCTGTAAAGTACAGTTAGCAAAAGTGACACATTTTTTGGCTTAGTCTCAATTTCATAGTTAATAAGACGAATTATACGCCTAAAAAGTGTTTTGAATTAGAGACTAGTCTTTATGTGATATGAATTGGCCGGAATGGACGTGTTTAAACGATTTATGTACCGCAGCTGATAATTTCGAAACTGTTAAATGAATTTATTGTTGTAGGTGACGAAGGCTTCGGAATAGATACAAATGTACGGCAATAACGGGCGTCGATGCACTTTGGAGCACCTTTAATGAAGTTCCCGTGTACGTGTGCCTGTGAGGGGAGATGAGCTCAAAGAATCTATTTTATAGTGCGTATAAATCCCGGACCGGCCGTCGCCGATTACCGATGTGCGAGTAGAAGGCGGCGTGCATGCAGATGCGATCGCATGCGGAAAAAGCGCTCCGATAATTCTCTCAACAAACCCGGGGCGGCACGCCAGCCCCAGCATACGGATGGCCTTAAATTTCCATCCGCGGCGCCACCATACGTGCCGCCACCACACGTGGCACACACTCTTACTAGTGTCGCGCTGCGGCGAATCAGCAATTCGCCTTCGTGCGCCAGGGGAATGCACGTCCGCAAGGATTTAGCCCAAGCATTAGCCAGGTTTAACAAATAGCGCCCGCTAGCCGAAATATAAAACATACGACGCCGGCGAATAAAATACTCCATGCGCAAATGAACTCAGCAACGGGGCCGGCAAATAGTGAGTGCGCGGTAGCTTGAATACGCTTTGCATTTTAACCCCCTCGACGCCGTGGTTTTTACGCCTGCAAGTGCAGCAATAAAGGCGGAAAAAAAAAGGAAATTCGTATTTGTACATTCTTTACGCGGATTTATCCCAGGGCAGATTTTCGAATTAACACGAGTTTATTTTAATGTATTTTTTGGTGTTCGCCGTACGAATGATTAAAATATGACCATGTCCGTGAAATTAAGTGATTAGATTCAAAAAGTAAGCCAATTTGTGATGTTGCATTGTTAGGATTGATTTTTTAATATTTTATAGATTTTGTATCGACGAGTTTAAACATACTCTATTTTTCTGGTTCATTGTGGCGTTTAATTGTATTAAAAGTGGACTTCGCTTATGGAAATTTATATTTGATAACCTAAACATGAGAATACCTTTTAAAATTTATTTTGTAAATAAAGTTACTCACAGCGCGGCCCAAGTGTCCGTCTGAGGTTTGACTGAACTTTTTTATATATGTAGTTCATACATTGAAATAATTTGTATTAATGAGTATTTCCCGGCATCCAGGAAAATTGAATGTAGATGGAGATGTACCATTGATGATGGTGTCGACGTCGAGAGCAAGATGAAGTAGCTGTGTGGTGAAAAAGTGAATATGAATATGTTAACATGACCGAAGTGTTGGTAGATTAATGAAGATGTACCGAGAGTCTGCAGTGATCGAAGAAGATGGTGGTTGATTAGGTATCACTGAGTGATGATGATACTTTGACGTTTATCTCCAGATCACTGTGTAATTATTTTCCATCAATGTAATCATGATTTTGTTTGTTTTTTCATGGGAATAACATGCCAAAAGTGTATAAATGTAAATTCTTATTTTTATGTTATCAAATGTAATAATAAGCCAGGTCGATATTTAATAAATTTTTACAACTGAAAGCCACGATGTATAAGAAAAAATAGAGCATATATAAACCCATCGCTGCAAAATCTACGACATATTGTAGAGATGAATTCTCACAATTCAATATCACAAATTGCCTTGCCTTTTAAATTGGTCCATTTTGATCCGTTGCTGAAAGGCTCGTTGCTAACTTCCTATCGGTATGTCCAATGCAGCTAATTACCAATTACGAGTGCGCATGCTTAATGCATAATGCCATTAGATATTAATCGCTAATTCGCTTTAATTTAACCTAATCTATTCCAATTGGACTTGTGACATCTATTTTGATAGTTGATAGTAAAGTAATTAATTAGTGTAGCCTAGTTGGTACGGCCACGGACCGTTTGGTTGCACGCGGCCCCGAATTAGTTTAGCTCACGAATAAGTTTACCACTTAACTACTTAAAACCCAATTGTTTGTTTAATCCCTCCAGCGTTTAGGCAATTAAATTCTGAACCTATTTTTACTCCATATATGTGGCTGGCCCAAATTGCGTTACGACATGTTGAATTATGTGAAGTTGCAACAAAAAAGCACCCACGGTCAAACCAATCGCATATAACGAATTGGAGTGATTCATTGTGGGTATTTTCAATGTCACAAAGTCATTATAACGTTGAACTTGAGACATGAAATTCAACGAATGTTGCTGGGCAATTTGTTTATATTCCGCAAACTAGCTCGCAGCTACATCTATTAATAAGTCTGGCAAGCGAAAGGTGTGTGCATTTGTACATAGGCGTACAAGTTAACACGCTTAAGTCTAGTCATTAGAAACATTAGCAGGCAGCCGTGGTCTGGTAGACGCATGGTTTGTGCATAAGGACAGCATCTACTGAATATGTATTAGTTTATAGTAGCAATAATAATACGATCTGTTTTGTGTTGTCACATAATTATAACTTATATTGTGCGCACTTAATGGCAAATGCTTTCGCGCTTTCTGTTTTATTTTATGCACTGATGTTGTGTGCATATGTCTGAAGCACTCATAGCTGTAAGCGTTTTTATTTCTCTGTAAACTGAACAACACACTACTGATATTTTCTATTCTAGGTGGCAGCCAGCTGAGGACAACGATTACGAAACCGATACCCATATCAAGATCATAGTGCAACATAGACGAACATGCGATGCAATCATGCATAAATCACGCCTGCTTTAATTGTAAAATGTTTGTTATTATCGCAACATTTGTATAAATGAGTGGTATGTTTATATATGCAAATGTGTTATGTTGTATTTTCAATTAACTCATTTTTCTTTGAAAGTTGTTGCTGATATATTTTAATTGTTTTTGTAATGTTGTAATGTTATCTGTTAATATTAATTAACCATAAAATTAAATTAACATAAAATTAAAGTATCGAAGTATACAAACACAAAGTTTAGTGAAACTGCTCTGAAATTTATTCCATTAAGAAAAAAGGTTAGATGTCGTTTGCACACGAAATTTGTTTTTATATTGATAAGAATTTAAGGAATATGATGCTTGCGTGGCACCGTGGAAGCATTAACGGGCACCACACGAGAGGTCCATGGGAATACAACACAAGTCCACAGCTGTCCTGTACGCTCCGGTAGTAGGCATCTAAAAAAATATCGAAATTGCTAAATATTGATATATCGACCTACATATTGAAACATCGATAATTTTATTTTCCATAATATCGATATACCGATGACGAAAGTTGTGATATCGTTTTGAGATGTCATTGACATAACCGCAATTTAAGAAGTATTTTTTAAAGTTCAAATATGTCCATTTTTCCACATTTTAGGTTCTACATAATAAGTCTTAATCCATCTATATTTTTTTGCCACACTAGTAATGCATTAATCTACATTTGTGTATTATTGAAATTATTAAATTTGGTGGAAAGACTGATAGATCGATATATGTGTTATTAATATTATTATAAGTAATACTTTAAATATCGATTTTCGTCATTATCATAATATTAAAAATCAGTTTTTTATATTTTATAATTTCATTAGATAAACAAATACATCCTGAACACATGTTAGGAATACGTAGCCTCTGCACGAGTCCGAGATTCCATGTAAATTAATGATCACTGTAGATTGTTGTGGACTGTAATTAGTCCTGTAACCCATATACAGATGTCGTTCCTGTGAAATTTCGATTTGATCGAAATTGATAATATCGATATTTCCAAGACGATATTTCGATATCGATATATCGAAAATCTGGAAATATCGATTTCGAGAAATAGCGATATTACATCATCGTCTGACATGTCTATGTTGTAAGCGCAGTCGGTAACATTTCTGGAACGCCTATGGTAAAATAAGTCAGTGGCACACTGAGCAAACATAGAGGGAATGCATATATCAAAAACAATGCATATTTTTATTGTAAATTAATTACTTGATTAATTTAAGTAAAGGTAACTATTTCTAATTATCTGGTATCTTATCTGATAATTTGGATCTCAACTGATATCTACCAGATATGTCAGATGATGACGAAATATAGTCATTGATTTTTGTCGATATTTTTGATATATCAAAATTTATTGATATCAGGATTAGTGAGGATCGCCTGTATGTAAAAAATATAGCAAATAGGACGTGGGTAATCGTGGACCAATGCATTACATGCCTCCTCGGGGACTCTCTCCTTTTTAAAATGGCTTTCAATTCAGTAGAATGTAAAATAATGATCGAAAGTCTCGATATATCGATATTTACCTAAACCTGAATATCGATAAAATTTAGATATTACATATGTATCTTGTAAAAGTTTGCAATCCCGAGAATCTTGCACTTCTTGTGGAAGGTGACGCAAGAGGGCTGCTGGTGAGCCCCAAGAGCGATACTAGCCGAAGGAAGTTGATGATTGTCTTGAAGAGTAGATGTGATCGCTTCGGATTCTAGTTTGAGACTGATTTATTTTGAAATCTTAAAACTAACTTAAACTAACAACGGTCAGTGCCGCAGTGACACTTTCTCTTTTTCTCTCTCTCTCTCTCTCTCTCCCTCCAGTGTGGTACATATAGCGGTACCACGCACTCACCCCATAGTCACTACTACCACTGTCAATCGCTGGGTTTGGACCACACATGTATTATTGTCCCTAACGACCGAGAGTTTACAGCATGCTGAGTCAAAATATACAAAAATATCTTAAACCTAAACTAAATTCTACGAAAATGAGTGTTTTATACAGGCATGACCGAAAGGCCAAATATTGCCTCGATCTTCGACGGTCTGGCTCATGCTGAACGCACTAAAAATGCGAGTTTTGGGCTCGCACGCCCAAACATATCTATATCGATGAATTCTTTGACATACCTAATATCCGAATTCTCATTTGATTTGATATGATAATATTTTGTTTAACTTTTGAAACTGCCCAAAAAATGTGAATATTGCTGGGGCCGATAATGTGACAAAAAGAGGAACAAGGAGTGAATTAATTGGACTGGAGTCAGCAATAGAGAAATCATTGGAAACCTCAAAGGACATACCTCTGAGAGATCTTTATAGGCAACTGTAAATTTAAAATGCGCATTTATCGGAATAGTAGGCTGATGGTATCTCACCACCAACATATCGGCTACTGCAACTTCGAGGTACCTGTACCCTGTACCCCTGTACCTACTAATATGTAGGGAAAGACTGCAATCAGGCACTATGGGCCGTGCTCCACAAAGGGACCTGAGGTTCAACCATTACCAAATGGATACCACGACTTCGTAAAATGAGGGTATAAAACAACAGACATGTGTGACATGTGAGACTTGCAATATAGTACTATAATGAAAGTCGAAATATACAAAAACTAAGTGGTGAAAATAAAAATTATTTGTTAACTAATTTCAGATACAGACTCAATATGACGCTACTAAATACGTATATATACGCCTATACGTATATTCGCTGGCGGGAATGCATTGCACAAAACTTTTCCCTACACCAGCGGGCATATTCTAAGCATGCCTCAACGGGTAAATTGTGAATGAAATAGATTTAGCAACAGCTCCAACGGCGAAGAGTTTGCAACACATTCACATACATATGCGTGTAGCGGGCGCTAAGAGAAAGTTCCGTGTTCCATCAACCGCATTTACACGCCAACATGGGAATGACTTAATTGAAATAGTTGACAACATTAAATTGAACAAACCGTCAGCGCGCCAACCTGAAAGTCCCATTGCGACCCCCGAGTGCCTGCCTTTCGCGTGTCACGGCGCGGACATGCCTTTTGCAAGCTGAAAGCAGTATGTGGCCCGAAGACGGCCTTACAATACGCGAACGCATGTATGATACATTGCGCACGAATTGCAAATCGTATTAACGTTCGCATTTGTGTACAATGCGCGGCGCTGGTAAGTTTGGCAAGTAATAGTAGCACAATATGCCAATAGCATTTCCAGGCGGCTGGTGCTGGTGTTTAGGAATAGTTGAATTTGGAGTATTTTTCGATTCAATGCCGGGGCGCCGAACGCATTAAACTATCGAGTGGATTAAAATGCGCACATCGCATCGCACCGTGCGCCATTAGCATACGCTCTTAATGCCGAGAGCACGAACAAACAAAATTTCCAATTCAAATCGAATAGCTTTTCAACACCTCCAACAACGCAAGCGCGCAACGCAGCCGAACAGCCTCGACCATTGCAAATTGCATTTAATTAATGGATGTTGTAATGCGTACCCGTGTATATTATATTCTAGCTTCTTGTTCTGTTCTATTAACTCGAAAATGTTTTATTGGATACATACCCTGGTTGATCTACTGCAACGCACGTTGCATTTAATTTAATTATGCGTTCCCGTCTCAGCGCGAGCAGCCATATATTGAATATGATATTACATTGCAATAAACACAATCTTGCAAAAGCAGAAAGTCAGTTGGTTTTACATATGCCTGACCAAAAAAAGCAAATATTGAACTTGCATGCAAGATGCAAAATCCTGTGTGTTTGCATTGCGCTAATTACGGTTGTTTATATTAAACCAGCAGGCGTGAAGCAGGCCGTGGCATCAGCGTATCAACTATTGCATTCAACTCTTCTCTGAAGTGATCAGCATCCTCATTAGCATTGTCTGATTTTGCATTTAACCTCGACTTGCAATTCTATATAATGCTGCTTCACCTTCACGCTTTTTCGTTTTTTTTCTGCATACACAAAGCGCGGAATCATTACTTTTAATAATACTAATGTCTATTATTAAATTGCAGATATAATATCAAGACCTAATTAACGAAATCATACTTCGACGAATGTAAATTGCTGGCATATACAATATGCATTGCAGTGTAAAACCATTGCAAATCATAAATGACTTTAATTTTGCGGAAGTTTCGCTGGTGATAATTAACTCATACATAATTTATAACCGGCATTCATGTACTTATAAGTCACGCTGCATACAATTTGCAAAATTAGGGATAGGCTCATGGTGCATATGCATGATGCTTGCGCATTTGTAAGCGAAACAGCTGAGCATTATTTGTTCAGCCTTGGATGCAAGCGCAATATTTAACATCGATGCTGTGCGAATCCGCGCGGATTTACGGCCGGGGTGGTGGCAGCGTTGGGTATCTATCTCGCCGGGGGACGCCACAGCATCAGTTTGGGTCGTCGCCACGGCAAGAGGATCGTTTGGCGGCGGTATATAATGTAGTTTTGAGGATAGATGGTGTTCCTTTAACGAGGCAATTGAATTAGACACCTAAATTATGTGAGCTAATGGGAGTAATTCGATTGGGCGGTCGCAGGGCCATCAATACAACCCTAATGGCCCGTTCCGAGCAACAGTCCCGAGTCTGACGAGCGTCGGATTACCTATTCTATAACACACAGCCCAATATATACTCCGCCTAGCGCAGTAAAAGTGTACATCATTTCCTATTTTATACCGGCTTATATTTTATTCCCATTAAAATGCTTAACAAAAGTGGGGGGCACATAAATCGTTAGCGTATAATGGCAAAGAGCAGAAAAGCATAGAAAACAAGCGTAAAATGCAAATAAGAGGGCATGCGGAAAAATGGAAACGATTATGCAACCGTATTGACTAAGAAAAGGCCAGAAGACATAACTCAAATGTGCACAAGCCACGTCTAATCGCCGCATGCATAATTTAATAATCGAGGCGAGACGCGAAACGCTTGTCCGAAGAAAAATGGCCACCGAATGCAAATCAGAAATTGGAGAAAACCTGAAAAAAAAAGTTTTTCTGGGCGCCACTTTGATTTATGATTCGCAAGCCGAAATATTTTCAAGTAGGTAGCGAAATAATTAATGGACCTTGGAATAGGTAGGTAGTCTTGGCAATTTCAAATGTAAAGTTGATTCCAGCACAGCGCGCAGCGAGGTGATTCGCGACGCTTCAGTTTTACCGTGTTTTAAGGGAGGAGGGTTTGTGGTGTATGCTTGAATAGGACGCGCGTGCCCAAGCAGCAAATAATTTGCATCTCGCCGTGGGGACCATTCCTTGGCGACAATTAGTCTCGACCCAATTGTCTGGTCGTGCTGGGCGCACAAACTTTCGGATATATTTTCAGCAACTTGACAAATCCTACTCAAGGCGACACCCTATGAATAGCACCATCCTTTTTCCATCCGTTCCCCCAGGCTTTCACCGCAGACGAGAGAAACTATCTATTCGAGCGTATATTTGCATTCGTTACATTACACACGAATGTGGCGCGGCGCGCCGAGGGGCTGCAAAGAGTTTCGGCCGGCGGCTTCCTTTTAATTAAAATATCCAAGAGGTTTTTTGGGCGACGCCCGAGCAAACCATCAGCCGCCACCATCGACTATGCAACGCCATCGTCAGGATGTTCCGTGTCGGTGGAGGGCAAAAAAACAATGGATTAATCGTCTAATGGCCGCAGGCACGCAATTCACCCGCGCGCCCGGCGCTCTCTGGACACGCATGAATACGTTATGCATATGCAAAGCTCCCCACGCGCACCATGTCATGAAATATGTAGTCGCCCGCGAAAGCCATGTTTTTTACCCGAGTCGTTAATCCGATTAGGGAACTAGCACTCGCTCGCCCGCCTGCATTATTTAAATAGTATTGCGCGGCGAGCAGAAGAGGCGAGGGGCGGCGGCGGAAGAGAGCGGAAGAGACGGACGAGTTCCGTTCCAACCCCCCCACCCGATATGGTAAGTTCTGACACGGTCACCAGCCTGGCAAAACACCACCCCCATGGATTGCGGATATCGCAAGCAAGAAGATAACGAATATGCAAAAACGCGGCAAATAGGAGCGACGTCGACGAATGCGCGGCCGCTCCTTTTCGACACTCAATTCAATCGAGCTTACAGTTAAATCTTAATACCCCCGACAGATCACTTGGGAGGTTGAGCCACTTCCAGCTAAAGAGAGATAGCCACTGCGCGCGATATTGTCCACTGGTTCGAAATTGTTCGCGGCGGTATACAAAGTTACTCGAATTGTCGAAATAGTTTTACCTCAGTGGTGTGTTAAATATGATTTAAATAGCAAGTTCAGCAAGAACAGACCCGAGACGTGGCGTAAGACGAAACTAGTCCTATTTCGGCTAGTCCTGTTCGAGGCAACACGAAGTCGGAATACAATAATGGATATTCCTTTGGTTTCGCACTTTCAAAGTATTCCAACTATGCGATCTGCTAATGTGGCGCGGCATTAGTATTAGTGCATGTTGCTGTGAGACTGTTGCCGTCGCCACCGCACAACCACCACCATCGCACCCCAAAAGCCGCTTGTACCCGATGTAAGTTTTCAAAGAGTAATCAGCTGGCTTAATAAGGGGTAGGTGCAGTGCGCTCCCGTCGACGCACAAACCTTTGCCGCCACCAATGCCGTCTAATGCGTAATACGTTGGTGATGTATGTATGCGAGTATGTGTTTGTGCTTCCCTGTGTCAGTTGGGAGCTGCTTTCCGTTATCAAAGTACAAGAGTGTATTCTCAAGCAGGCAGACCGGGGTTTGCCCCGTCGCGAATTCGTTTCCTTTCCCCCAGGTCCCTCGCATGCGGAGACGTACATAGATCTTCGCGCCGAGAGCTGAGAAAATGGAAGGCCACACGTAGGGAACGTCGTATAAATGCGCGGACGCGTTCACTGAAACCGTGGGGGCGATCAATTAGACATAGTGGTGCGGATATTGACATTGCTGTTCAATGTATTTCATTTGCCCGCAATTCCAATTAAGCCCTTTCACTGTCACACAATGACATTTTAATTTTGTTTTATTTAAGTTACTTCCGAGCTGCCTGCCTTCCTTTACGGACCACTAAATCGATAGGTTCGCGATTTCCATCTGAGATTAATAGTCTAACGCCACTATAGTCCTACCAAATCCTATTAAGCGCAGGGATTTGTAGAAACTATCCAGATGGAGATATCCAATATATTGCCCACTACTTTAATTTGATAAATTTTCATTTTTTATCATAATGATAAAATATGATATACGATAATAGGTTGAGACGTAATGTTAATATTGCGAATTGTGGGACGTGTGAAGCTGGCGATGAATAAAATATAGAATTTTTATGTGGAATGATATTTTCGTATTTTTAATAAAACCATCTCGAGCACAAAATTGAGCAACGTGCGTATACCGCTTTAGCGACGATGATGACAATCGCAACATGTGTACGAATCGTATCCCTCGAGTTATACCCTCGCAATATATGCGGCTCCACCACGCGTGTACTTCTTCCATATGCATATCAAAATACATGAAATATTTAATTTATAATTTCTGCCGGAGAGCTCTTACGTTGCGCACGCCTCGACGGGTTGCGCCTGCCTAGGGAACGAAACGCAACATTCCCCCATCAAGCGACTACAATATACACGTGCTACGCAAACTTAGCATACGCGGCACCCTCAAATTTATCAAACCCGAATATACCCACACCCACGCACATACGTACACATATACATGTACACATGTATAAACCCACAGATTATGCACGTATACGTAGGCATGTATATATATATATACGTAGTAAAATGTGCCTATTTGGCACAACGTTTGTCGTTGACGATGCAAAAATGGGTGCCATTTCCCTCGCCGACGCCTACGTGTGAGACTCCCGCGAACGTGCCCAAAATCGTTGCGCAACGCACCCCTGTTAACGTCGTTTTAAAGTAATTGTTTACGCTGTCTGGTGGGAAGAGTGTAGGACGATGCTTAATTTCGTCCACATTTCCATGGGACATAATTCGGCATGCGTGTTTAATTCTGTTCGGCCGGGCACACACGTGTTCTACACCTCTCTGGTCTTTATCACCTTCGATAGATGTACAAGCATAGACAACCCTCGGAACAACCCAAGCTGTTATCACTCGCATAAAAAATGCTAGTACACTTAGTAACATTATTAATTGTACATTCAAGCGGGAAACATGACTACTTGCTGGGGGTGTGTTGAAATACGCCCTCCTCCGAAAAGAAATGTGCCAACATATAGGTGTTGTTGCAAGTGGTTGTTAGTGATTATATTAGTATACGTGATTATCCGCTTGAGTGTAAATAATATTAAATATTTGCATCTACGTAGTGCCCGTCTAACCAGGTGAGCGTTACATATAGAACTATAAAGGAACGCAATTGTTTTTGCATGGGAATGACTCACGAAATGTTAATTAATCTCACGAGGTAAAGCTGGGAAACCCTAGTGCAAATCTTGCACATTAATATCGCTGCCATCGCTCCATTGAGAGCAAAATATGAGCCGATCCCGAAATCCCTTACAACTCCTCCAAAGGCGCCTCGTCGTCGAGCAATACACTTACCCTCCAGGTTGAAGTTGAGATCGATAGACTGCGCTAATATTGTTCCAAGAAGCAATGGAAGGTTTCCTCGTCACTATTAGCGCCGACTTGTAGTTGGCGTAGTTGAGGATCCTTGCTGTGTTCTTGCAAGCAGCATGAGAGCCGGGAGAACAAATGTCAGCCGCGGTAAAGTTTTGGCCGCCTCATTAATAATGCTGCTTGCAGAGGGATTAGCGGTCTTGCATTTTCCCTTAAACGCATTCGGCGATGAAGCAAACTCCCTTTCAGACGCCAGCATAGACGATTTACCAAGCGGGTGCAAGCGATACGCTCAACCGACGTCGTAAATCAATAGCGCCTAACTGGTGTGTGCACATGCATACGCTATGCGCCGGTTTTCCTTCAATCTCTCTCAGAGGCTATCTAACCCACGGACACGAGATGATCTGTTGAGGGCGCTGCACTATATATGTACGCCACCACATACAGAATAACATATGAGTTTATCTCGCCAACAATCTGAACAGTGCAATAATTGATCGGCAATAATCTACGCATTTTGGCTTTACAAATCCTTATTATTAAAGATAAACTTTGTATAGCTTTCAATTACTTCGTCCGACCGCAATGAAATCCTTTAGCAAACTTCTGCCATTATACAGGAAAACAATTAATTCTATAGAATTCCTGAACGCAACAAACTGACCAACAGAATGTGATAATAAACAGTATCACAACTTTGCCCATTTGATCACTTCATCAACACGAACTAGTTTCAACTTTTCAAATTATGATAGGTGTGTGAATACCAATGGCGATACTTGTGACCCATATAGAGTGTGTTGGGTAAATTGAGTGTAGTCTATCACGAAGTTGATCAATGCGAGTTTCAACGCTTGGTTTCTATACATGTCACGTACGTTCGTCAACAATCAAGAGCAAATCAGGCAATATTCGTGTACATACGCTTCAGCGGAGGGTTGAGTTTCTACTCAAAAACAAGTGGCGGCAATCCCAGTCAGCTGAAGGGGTGCCTTTGAATATGCTATTTCAAAATCAAATTTGAGCCCTTTAAATCGCACGTGGAATATACGAGAGTGTGTAAGTGTTATATGCGTGGGCTTAAACTAAATTAAACTGAAATTAGGCGAGATGACATTGACAAATCACCTTCGCATGACGTGTTTGCAATTTTAATATTTCCACTCATTACAAACGGCTGCAACACATATTAATTTGAGAGTTTTCTAAATAACGATGAAGTATTTCAATTAAATGTTATTCAATATCCGGATGGTCATTATAGTCTTCATTGAAACATTTAAGGTTGCATGGATTGAAGTATTTCAAGTTGAAAATGTTGTTTATTTGACAAAAGTGATTTGCTCTTGATTCAAACTTCAACAATGTTCCATGTACGTGAGACAGGCTATGATGACAGACACGGGAAATTCATCGTACGGAGTGAAATCGTGACGAGCGGCAGCGCATCACGTCGCCGATGGCCAAAACGCGAATTTACATGCAATTAGGATCCCGAGCGTGTAATGCATAGGGCTCTCAAACAGCATGCCGCGTGCCAAATGGCGGCGGCAACAGCCGACACGCTAATATATGTCAATTGTTGCGAATTTACTGGGAGGCAAGAGAGGGGCGCACGGTCGCACCGCCTCCGACCGGCACATATACGCCAAACGCATAATGGTAACTAGAGCGCGTCAGTTTAAATTAACCCTGGCATATATACATTAGTCGCGCATTGTCTCGGAATGGATGGCGGCGGCGCAATGCTTGTACATTGTACGGGGCACGATGGAGGCGGTTGTATGTTGCTGAACCCCCTAACCCGGCCAACACTCCCCAGGAGACGATGTGCTTACGCTCGTACTGTGTGAGAGACGGTTGTGCCGACATCGCGATGGTTGCTCCGACGTGGTGGATGCCGCTTCACTTGGGGGATTCCATACAAGTGCACGCTCGTCGATTGCGTACTGCATGCATTCCCGCGAAGTGGCGGTGGCGCGAGTTGAAGCGACTGGCATAGCTGCGGGTCTAATTTATGCGTGCCTTTGCTTACAATGGCTTCTGCGGCGGCGGCGGCATACACGCGTACGCACTTACGTACGGCAATTCCAATTATTCATTTGCTAATTACTCAAATCTATATACACGTGTAATTATGATCCATTAGTTTCGACGTATTGTAGGTCTATATGTACCACGAAATGCTGCCAAATCTGTGCTTGCGTATGTCACCAACTTAAAACATCCTCTTAAGTCACTTATACCGTGAATTGTATAATAAGAGAACCATTTAATGCCTTTGCTAGAACATTAATAACTTGTTATTTTAATATATGCACCGAAGTAATCATTGTGTAATTTTCAACCTCAACCTGAAAACATAGTTGAAAAATGATAAGTATTAAATTTAGGGATAAGCAGATGTTGAAATGAGGCAAATTTTATCAATGCAAATGTTTTAGAGCACTTTATCCAGCTACAATATTGTCTTTACTGCTTTCTGAACACACTCTGCATCAAACTTGCAACACATATGCAAAGTTTTTCGCCGAGGCAAGTTACTTATTTGAGTTGGTTTGTTTTTAGATTTCCATCACTATTCGTTCCCCGTCGGCTGTGAGAGTGGGAGTTCCTTCGCTGCGGCGGAATTTGCACAGTCACATCAGGAGGTGATGCGGTGTACACTCGCACTCGACGGCGGAGGCGGCGGCCTGCCGGTTAGCACGTTCATGAGCGGGCTCGACTCCGAAAGTGTTCGCATGATGTCACAGCCGCCATTAATTACTGTCCCTCAGTAGCGTACGTCAGTTTCTGCGTTCACGCTCGCTAACTTGATTTATTGCCCTGCACCCGGTCCTTGAGGGCGCTTAAGGTGATGCAACCATGCCGCAGGCAAACGCAACGAAATTGATACATGTGATTCGAGCCGTTACGCTCTTTGCACTTTTCCGCTTTTTGCAGTGATACAAAATGTCGATTACACAACATTATATTCATTTATAACAGTATTAGTATAACAGTATTAATTTTGGTGTCTATTACGCGCTTGATGCTATGATGGTTGAATTGCTAGACGGAGATCAAAAGAAAAATATCCCCAGACCCAAAAGCGTGAAGGCAATTCTGGCGTTGCTGGTAATAGCGTTGTGTATCTCTCGTGGGAATGATAGGTTCTCAACCAAGATTAAAGGATGCCAAGTGCGCGCTTCTTATTCGACAAGTTGCCAGTCCATTGGCTGTCATAAGGGTAGAGTGCACACATTTCTGGGGTATGTACTCAACTACTTGATAAAAAAATAAACATTCACCACAACAACCTCCCTTCGTCGCAAATTTAGTATTCCGTGATTGCATTATGAAGTTCCTGAGCGTTTAATATCAAGTCTCTGAAGTCAGAAATAGAAGATAAGAACCGACAGATTTAAGCTCGCCAACGGTAGCAATTTCGTAGCCCATCAACGCTCGCCATTACTCGCAATACTAATAAAAAAATAATAAATAACAGTACGCTTTCGCATTTTGTCCTTCAGCATAAATAATACCCGCTCAGCAGGATTGTGCTGCAGAATACCTTCACAGAAAGTTATTTTTTCTTTCTCCAAGTTTATTTCTTCGCCTAGTTCTCCTTAGCTTCACGGCCTATTTTCGCACTCGTTTGCTTAATATTGGATAGTTAACAGTTTATCATGAGTGCATTAACGTCAGTATTCCATGGCGTCCAATCTCAACAAACGTCTAATGTGTCCAGATAGATATTATATATTTTTTCGTTGGGGGGAGGGAGCAACAGTGCGAGTCCATCGTCGCCACCTCGTAGGAAATGATGGAGTAAGCATGACTCTGATCGGATGCTAGGGGAGGCGAAGCCGTCGCGTCGTTCAGGCGGTGGCGGCTGAGTCGTCCCCCGTAGGGCCGCAACGCGGGCGAACGCAGATCGTTCCTTGGGGAGCGCACGATATTGGCATCTCGGAAACGATGTCGTCGCCAAATATACGGCCTCCCGGGGCACAAACTGTCATCGTAAATTCAATTAGCGGCTGGTGCGCTCTCCGCCGTGTCCTCATCTGCCGGTGCGGTCGGTGTGTGCCCGACAGCGTCGCGCGTTACGCATCCGTCTTCGCCGCAGCCGCTCTTCTTCGTGGTGCCTCTTGCCTGGTGGAGGTTAGCCAGTCGATAAATATACACACCGCGCACGAGTGCTCGCGGTGCGCCCATCGACCGACAGCAAACGACAACACAAGCCGGCAAAAAAATTCCCTATATACCTTGGGCAAAAACCAAGCGTTTACGCGGCTTCAAATTGAAAAAAAAAGACAAACACAGCCACACATCGTGAAATTGCGTAGAAAAGTGATTTTCGTGGTTTAGCTCATGCAAGTCTCCTCACGCATCCCTAAATTACCTATTAGATGCAAGCTAGCGTAAAAATACTACTTTTATCTTGCTGTTTAGAAAACTCCGGTCTTCTCATCATTGCCATTCATCACAAGATGCAGATTTTATGATAGCCATTCATGGTCCCGTCTTTAAGAGGGTAGCTTGATCTCAAAATGAAAAGATTTTAATATGGGATTATGTCTCGGCGCCTCCACTCACGTTCTCTCGATGTTTGACGTAAAAGACGCGCGTGTCTTTCACACTGTCGCCGAGTCGCATAATACCCATGAATATTCATCGCGTCCTTTTGCGTCCCATACCCCCACTGCCAGCCTTACTACCCTTCGCGCCGAATATTGATATATACGCCGCCACCCGGCGCGTCGTAAACAGGAAGTAAACAACTATATTACATTCGTAATCCACTTAAGCAAAATTTCGAGTGTTCTAAACGAACGCAAATTACGTGCCTAGATGCTAAGCCGCTTTGCGCAAGCATTGGATTCTTCATTCGCCAATGTGGAATGAATTACGAGCAGGCAGCAGTAGAGGTAAAAGTTAAACTGAGATTTTCCAGCTTTAAAATCAGCCGTCTGCAATAATGCCATTGTATTGCAGGGGGTTGTAGTTTTTGGCAAATACGCAATGCACATTCATACGGATGGCACAATCACATCGCCGAGCGAACAACGTTAAAGGGCTGCAAATTAATCGAAAAGTCTAGTTTTCCACAGTGTTAACAAGTGTGCGTTTATAATGCAAAAAAACTCGGACCGATACGCGATTTTGCAATTACTCACATCTGCATTTTTACGCGCGACTAGAACGGCTGTGGTAAAATGCAAATGTAGAATTCCAGCGCACTTCATGTCACACATTGTGCGGTAAACGCAGGCGTCGCGCTGTTGTACTGCGCTTGCAAAATTACAAAGTTTCTCCCAGTGGCATGCTGTAAATTAACGATCTTCGCCTCACCCTTCTGCGACTTGATGCTTCACGCTAACGGCAACATAATCCAAGAAGCCGTCACCATCACCTCTCCACCCTCACCCACACGTCAAATGCAGGACGTTGAGCGAGGGAGAGCGAACCCCAGCCGTCCCTCATCCCACAACTCCCGAAAAATTACGCAACCATCAATTTCTGACAGATTTTGTAAATGCATTTTCACTTTGCGGCAGCTGTCTTTAGTCGACTAATGACTATATCTCGATGTAGAAAATCGTTATTTACAACTTGTTCCTTTAAAAGGATTCTTTATTAGATCCGTCCCGAACGTCTGTCCGGGAATTTCTCATTTATATCAATTTTCATTAGGGGATTATATCTGCCGCCACGTCGCGTCATTGGGGAGGATGGTTGTGCCGAAGCGACGGACAAAAGGGAATTTGCGCAAAATACTATGACACAGATTCCTTTTTTTATTTTTCATCTTGTGCACTCATCCCAGCGCACTTCCGCAAGCCTTATGCTCATCGCCAGATTTCACCAATGCCGATTTGCGACACAAAAAGTATACCGTTTGGCTTTATTGTGCTAGCGGCCAACACACGCAAAAAACGAGGAGGCGAGAATGATTCTCAAGCCTGGCAAATCTTTACGCAATCTTTGCACACTCGGGGCGAGTGTAATTTCGGTTAAATATCTGGGGAGGCCAAAGCTGCAAAGTAAATTAGTAGATAATTACGATTCGGATTGCTGGGTACGGGACGGAAGGACTTGAGAGGGAATCGGTGAAAAGAGGCGTCCCTTGACTACGGAAACCATCTGGGATTAAGATTGGATTGTCCCGACTTACAAAATGATATAGAACGAATTATATTGTTGTTTCACTACATACATATTCAAGGAAGCGGCCCGATTACCCGATTACGATAGGATTTAAATATTTTTTAAAATTAATTAAATAGAGTAAATATTTGAATAATAAGATACGTTGTGTGCAAATAACATCCTTGACGGAGGCACAGACAAACGCAACGCTTAAAAGGTTTTCAACGTAAAACTAACATATTAAGCGGTTCTTCGTTAACTCGTCTGTCAGCCAAGTAAATTGCACATGCTGAGTAGCTGCAATAAAGCCGCCCCGAAAGACCCGTTTGACGACTGTTTAAAATCACGACATGCGAGGTGAAATGAACAAGAGTACATTTACGCGTTCAATAGTAATTATTAAATTACGCTATCATACACATCCATTCAAATCGTTTCCCCTGCAACTATTATAACTAGTTTTTCTAACCTATTTGTACAATATATCTATTTCCAAACAATGCCAGCAACATAATGCTGAAATTTTCTCATTTTCAGGGAATATATTTCTATTTCCTTTACCTCTACCAATGAGTGGGTTATTGATCATTTACGCGTACTCACTAAAAGAGGACACGGTTGAGCTCTTACGGAGTTGAAAGACTATAAGACTAAAGACTATATATCTTTCTACTTTTCTATTCAGTGAAACTTTGTGGACTTCAACGGAAAAAAATGCAGGTCCGTTGGTTTTTCCCTTTTCTGGAATCTCCAAATTTCGTATTTACTCGATTTTATCGCTAAGCTTATTGATAACTGTATCATTTTTAAGAGTAACCAAGTTTTTCATTCTATTCAGAAAACATAAACATGTATGAATAAAAATTAAGGCACAAAAGAAACCAACACAAAATCGAATGTGCAGAGTTAGCTCTCTCTCATCAATAGGGACAAGGAGTACATACGGTACCACCAATGCCAAATAATATATGCGTTATATAATTTTTCAATTCCTTTTTAGAGACATATAGTATTATTTAATTATAATTATATAGTATTATTAGTTTATATTCTTATCCTGTATCTTATCCTGTATCTGAAATATCATTCAAATTCGTGACTTCGCCTTGTCTGTGCACACATAAACGTGTACGAAGTTGAAAAAAGTATCACATTATTTACGTTGGCTTTGTTATTCTTCGCAATGACGCGATGTTAGCGACTTCGGAAAAAGAAAATAAGCACTAGCTAAACATTTGTCAACCGAATGGATACAAAAAAACTTTTTTTCGGTGGTCAGGGTCTCATGTGTGCGAACAATGCGTGCAATGAAATGGCAAACATAATCGGACGAAGAGACAAAAGGGGCAAAAATTTTAAAACAATTTTCACATAAAAACTTTGTGTGCAATTTTTATGTGGAATTATCGATAGAATTGGAAAATATTTGAATTTATTGCAAGTTGAACAACGAAAGATGACTATGAAGTAAATAATGCAGTTAAAATTGGAAAAAAAAAACTATATAAAATAAAATGTGAGTATCAAAAATCTAGCAAATCAATTTAATTGGCTGCAATTGTCCTGGAAAGCTGATTGTTTTGTTTGGACAGCACTTCCACTTGTGATCGAGTGGCGGAGATCGTCCAGCACGAAGCGGAGCGCAAACTTTTCGTTGGGGATATATTTTAATGAAAATATAGAGCGTACGCACGCGAGTGGACTGCGATTCCCAACTACGACGACTTCCAGAGGACGGTCCACAGCAATTGTGTTGACTCGAGGACTTACGTCCACTTCGCCTCTCTTTCCCTATGTGTGAGTGCGTGTATACGCCACCGCCAATGCTGCCTCCGTGTTCATATGTATATGTACGTACATGAACAGTGCGCGCACAGTCATAACTACATAACGGAATACCCGAGAGACCGGCGCCGGCGACCGGACTGTGTTATCGCTGAAGTTGGCACGTTAATTAAGGAAAACCATCCGGCCCCGGACGACCGAAGAGAGACGCCGAAACGGGGGAGGTTGCGGATGGAGGCGACGAGTATGGGTAGGCCACTACCGACCGACGTAACAACTTCGTCTCCCCAAACGTTTGATCCTTAATCATCGAAATCATAAAGTACGTTTCTAATTAAGGATAGCGCATATATACATCGGGCACCAATCGTCTGGGCGTCGCTGGCGGTTCAAAAATAATTTACCTTTGCCATTGGGTTTTGTCGGCGGCAGATAGAGTTTGTCCCTATGCGTGTATTGGCAATCGAAATTCTCCCGTAGACGTGGTCTTATGAAGTAAACTTCTGTTTGTAGCGACAAGCGGTGAGATTTGCGACGTCGAGCCAACCCGGCAAAGATCGTCATTTCGCCCTACGCAGCCTCCATGCCGCACATTTTCCAATGCAAAAGAACAAGTTTGACGCTATAAAGTTTTACGTCTAATTGCCGAC
Source organism: Mimaenictus wilsoni (assembly GCA_027575185.1). Classification (NCBI taxonomy): domain Eukaryota; kingdom Metazoa; phylum Arthropoda; class Insecta; order Coleoptera; family Staphylinidae; genus Mimaenictus; species Mimaenictus wilsoni. Next base: position 1,130,759 of record JAODAC010000016.1, on the reverse strand, counting down.
GGATTATGGGATTCCCGCTTTCACTCGTATCCCTTCGACGCCGGCGAGCTGATTGCTGCAAGTTTAGTGTTATAATGATGATCCATTCGTCAGCATCCACTTGTGACGCTTCCATCGCTTCGTGGTCGTAAATCTCACGACTTATAAATTGTTATACTCTTTAAAAAATTGCCTAAGAGCTTAGGTCAAGTTAAACTACTACAAGAAGTTTTAATTCCTGTTACTCTGGTAATCACAGCCCTCTATCACATCCCTCTAACAACTGAAGCTCAGAATTACAAGGGTAGGAACAGGTAAATTTAGATGTCTCCGAATAACAGAATGCTTAAAATTCATAGCTTTATAACAGGGCGAGTTCCGAGCATTTAGCGCTTCCAGGAAGGCATTGATCAAGAAAAACCTCGGTTATCTAAGTACACATTTGATAGTCCCTTTTATGAAAGCAGAAAGTCTTGAAGGATTATGATAGATTTGCTCATGATGGTGTCTTGCATAAATCAATACTAATAGAAACTCTTAGGCTCCTAATCAAGCAACATGTGTCTCAACTTAGTCCGGGCTGTGACTAAACACATTATGAACAGCGGAGCAAATTGCCAAGAAGCTTTGATTCGACACAGTCTACAACTATGGCAAGTTTTCCTGCTCGCGCGCTTACCCACCATTTCCATTACAATGCTGGCGCGCCAGTGTTTTCGGCGGTATTCTATTTAATTACTTGTACATATCCCCCGAACGCACTCAGTCGACAGGCCGCCAACCGATCCCGACCAACTGCCAGAGTTTCCTCAACCATGCCTGGATTTCCTTGCTTATAATTTACGCGCTCAAAACTTTGCTAATTGTTACGATTTTCCTCCAAACTAGTTGTTTTAATAGTTGACTTAGAAACTTAGTTACATATTTTGCAGTGACTAATCATTACCCATTAAAAATGTGCCCAATAGTTACGGACACCCGGCGCGTCCACCATATTTTTTTCGTTTAGCGTAAGTATACACCAAACAGCGATAATAGGTATTTTTTTGAATTCTTTAAGGCTAAAACTAATAATTAGAAATAAAAATCCTACGAGAAGAACTAGATAATTATGTATACAATAACCACAAGCAATTGAAGTTCATCGGTAGAGTTGTTTTCGAGATATTTTGGTTACAGATCTGAAAAACATGATCTAGAGGAAAACGCGTTTGGATTTGGAAGATTTGGATTATTTCTTGTAATTTTTGTTTTTTGAAACTTTCTTCCGATAAAATTTCAAAAAAAATACTTGTTAATATAGAGTAAATTAGGATATTTGCAAAAACGAGGGAAGCAAATTTGCACTTTGTTCGAACGATTGGGATTTTTGGGGCCAAACGGAAATGGCACGCTGGCAGCAACAAATAAGTTGACCGAACAAGTTATGGTTTCTCAGAATGTAGTTATAAAGTTTCCAACGAATTCGATTTGCGTTGAGCAGAAGTTGAAATCCAATACGTTGCAATTTTCCTTGGTTTCCATCCCCTTCTCGCTCGCCTCCAAGCAGCTGCGATAGCAAAACACTCACCGCTTCCGTCGCAATATTATATCATCTATGTGTATTCAACTATATATTTGTATATTGAAATTGAGTTTCAAACAAATATTGCTTTATAAAGAATATGTAATGGCGGCATAAAGTTGAATGCAATAAATTTCCAATTTTCGGCGCTCACAGTTACGCGACTTTTACTTCTTTCGCACACAATGTATTCACGACCAAAGTTCGCCACCGTCAACTATTTAAACTCGTGTGTCAACAGATTTATTGAATGTCGATTCAATTTGCCCCCTGTCTGCCTATGGATTAATTTATTATAACATAAAAGATACTTGCTAAAAATATTAACACATCTTGAAAACAAATATCGATAACGAAATGTATTTTAACAATATCTATAAGCAATAAATAAAAAAAATAGCAAATATCAATAAATTTACTATTTCTCAATAGTATACTTACATTTAAGCGTATATTTTTTAGATCATTGAATTTTGATATTCTTGTTTTTTTTTTTAAGTGAAGTCTTCCGTATTATCGTGATGGTATTGTTACTTATTACCCTCCAGAGAAATTAGGTGGTAGTATTGCTGTCAGTGGACTTATTCTGTCACGTGCAAACTGCCACCGCCACCACAGCCGCCAACGCCTTCGTCTGGCCGCCGACAAACGTCACGCACACAATGGTCGAACCATCGCGTAGGGAAAACCGCTGCTGCGTTTGAGCAAAAGCGCATTTGCAGTTAGCAAAGAGAGCGAAACTTATTGATGGATATACATATGAAACCTTTAAAGTAATTTGCTAATGTGTGAATTGATAATGCCTACCAAAAGTTACACCCTGCCAACTTGACTGTGACCTTTCCTTTTAAATATATTTTCCCTTCTTCTTGATTCAACTACGTGCCAACATTACAGTTACACTTTACTGCACATGAATTCATAATTTCAATCTACTTTCGTGAAAAGCAGTTCTGCCTTTCCTACTCCTGCCAACATTGCCGCTGCCCCTCTGGTGCACAGTGATTTGGCATTTCCACATTGCTGCGGATGGTGTTCAAAGACACACAGGTACGCACAGCTGCACAGCGCGCCACACATGCATCGCATGCCACCTGCGGCAACACAACGAGATCGTTATTAAGGCGGTGGTAGCAGCGGCGGCAACGGTAGCGGTTGCGGCGTCGACGAGAACACTTCTGATTTGTCGCGACCCATCTCTCTTACGCGCAGCCAGTGCTAGGGGATTATTATCTACGGCAGAATTTCATGTTGTTCCGCATTATATAAATAATTTTCAACGAGATGTGCCCGCGTACCTGAACGAATAAGACAACATAATGTCGTTGTAATGCTCTCGGGGAAAGCAACCAACAGACGTAACGAGATGTGCATAGTCACAGATACAGCCAGACAGACGCACTCGAAAACCTCCCCCCAGCACCACTAAAACTGAATGTGGGCATACCCACATAATACTCATACGCACGTGTTTTATGTGTCGCAATATCATCCGGAAAGTTTCAAGCACCAGCGCAAGCGTAGCAGAAGCTGCTCGGCTCCGTGCAAAAAAACATGCGCTCGGAGAGCGAGGCTGGCGCTTTTTCGGGGGTAGTGAATTTGTTTGCACTAAATTAGTCTACCCTCTGGACGCGTTAATTTATGGCCGCCCTTGACAAATTGCTAGCTTCTTTAATGGAATACGACTATTCGCGCGCTACTTGCGCCAAAACGCGCCACGAAAGTAGTAGTGGTTTTCCGGAATTTCGTAGGCGAACACCACCGCCGCCGCCGACAACTACCGACGTCCATACACGGCAAGAAAAGACTTTGCGAGATTCCAATTAGGTGGAGTGATTTAGAGCTCTTAGACACCGACCGACCGTGAGATTTCCGTATCTACTTAAAGGCGAATGATGTATTGAATTAAATGCAACTGCCGCCGTGCATGTTGCCGACAACAGACTGCTACCAAATTCCAATGTGAATAAATTCTTCCTACGCCGATTTACATCAAATATAGCGAGAAAATGGTGGGATGGGTGGAAAATGTTTGCCTCATCCGTTCACGTGCCGCCTCAATCCGCATGGACATGTCAGTGGAGCGTTTCAGGAGTGGTTTTTCCGGATGCAATCGATAGTAAGTCGCACCGCAAGATCGTAAATTCGCCAACCCTTCCTTTTATTAAAACGCGCGTCGACATTTAGGCGTGTAACGACACTGTTTGCCCTCGTAAAAGGCCACAACGCAAAGACGCCCGCACTCAGATGAAAAAAAAAAGACGAAGAGGCGCACACGTTATTCAACATTTTAATGATTTTCGCTTAGAAATGTTAATAAGAATGTAAAATATTTGTTTAACATACAAATGGGGTCATTAGAGCATTGGAGTGAACCCCCTTCCTCAAAAAGCGAGGGCAATGTGTCCCTTAAAAATCCGTCGTTGCCCATTAAGAGAATTGTAAATGTCTACTGATGCTGGCTGCTACCAGCTCACCAGCAGGAATACGACATTTTGGGGGGAGGAAATTTCGTGGGGCTTCCAGCCGCAAAGGAGGAAAAATGAACGAGATTTATGGGGCAGGCTAAAACGCTTCGAATGAACCTCAGTCAACAGTTAAAAATCCCCACACAAACTTGCGATAATAAAAATAAATCGCCCCACAAACTTGATGTTGGAAATATTCAACGATAATTTGCATGTCGACAAAATAACTTTGAAATGTCATTTGAATATCTAATCTGCAAACAATTACGGTTTTAATTTGCTGTCAGAACAAAACGCACCCATTCGCGGTTTATATTTGCTGTTATCGAGAGTGTCCAGCACGCGTTGCCGCCGCCCGTCGACACATTGTGCGTATTGTTATTGCCAAGTGATTTACGGCGGTCATAAATATATGGGGGCGCGAACTCAATGATGGCTATGGCTCTGCGCTTCCGCCACCGTAGCCGAATGCCTGCTACGCCCCCTACGAGTAACACTGGCCATGCTACCATAAACCTACTTTATTTCCGAAGGTTACAATTTATGTCGGGATAAGCCTAAATAAACACCTATATGTACAAAAGTTAGCAGTCGACTGTTAGGCGCATTTCTTGGTGTTAGCCAATCATCAACGAAATTCATACATTTCATTAAAACGTATATCTCCAAACCTTTCATTCTAATTTGGGAAAATGGGCTGCTAGCCTATGTATTATACAATTCACTAATGCTAAGCCAACGCAAATAGAAGGTATAATCCATTTTTGTCTATATCAATAAAAATCACGAGTTTATAGACCATTTTTTTCGAAGGATAATAAATCTCCGGATTCGCTAATAGAAAACAAGGCTCTTACTTGTCATTTTTATATTTCTTCGCAATGTACAAAGAAATAAAACTAGGAAAGAGCGAGGGAAAAAACACGCACATACAATGCGTAAAAATGATAAATTCAAGTTTTTTCGGTTCGGTGGGGAATGCAAAAGGGATAAATTCGATTCTCTCGAATCAGATCTCTATAATGCCGAAAGTTGCGCGACTCTGGATAGGATGGAAAGGAACCTATTTTCTTAGTTGTACTGGCTGGAGATATGTTTGTAAGTGCGGAAGATCAATCCCCACTGTTTGCAGAAGTTCAACATAATATAATCTTCACATCATGCACGCATCAGTCCAATATTTGCCCTTACCTATGCGCACTTCCATCAACGAGCACATTGAGCCCATACACGGATTAAATAATAATAAGACGTCGAGTGAAGGAAGGTTTGAGCAGGAGTAGAAGAGAGGAGGCATGAAGAGGATCTGGAATGCAGGTTTGTGGAATATGATACACTGAGCGGATCATCGTTTCATGCACTTCATTCCGCGCGTTCGCGCTCGCCCCCAAATGCATCCTTATCCAATATTCATGAGCGTCTCGTGCTGTCAGTCGGCCGGGGCAAAGCCAACACTGCGTTGAAGAAATGCTGGCGAAATTCATAAGCAATCAGCAAAAAGTGGCCACTGCGAGTTGGTCGCGTCGTTGCGTCGCAACGAATTAACTGTCAAATTAATCATCATCCGTCAGTGCGATCAATCATTCCCCGGGCACAAACAAGGGCATTAGCATAACGCCTGGTAGCAAGCAGCCAACATTGCACACCCGGAACACAGTAAACGCAAAGCCCGTCGGGCCTATTCTAATTTTATCGGTGTCGAAGACATCGTAAAGTCGCCTAACGTCAGGTAATAATCATTCAGCGATGGCGTGCGTTGGATTTTATTTCGTCGCTCAGATTAACATCGTACAAATGCCCTAACGTCAACACCACATCGCACAACAAGTATTTCACGATTTTTATTCCACGAATTATTTTCATTATGTTTAAGATAAAGTTTATAGTTACATAAATCTCCTAATTTGATAGCTGTTCTAAACTTATGCATAAAATAATTAGCATATTCATTGCTGGGCATTTAATCATGTCCACAATTTCACTTATAAATCACACTAAATCTTAAGAGAATAATATACGTATATTTGTACTACCTGTAAATCTAGGCAATACAACCGAAAATATCGTAAAGATTGCGAACAGAATAGCTTTGCGGGCATTGAAGTTTATCCTCCGCCCTGCTGTACGATTCCGGGCCTGCAGGTGTAAATAAAAAGAGGAATAAAAGCGTAATTTGTTAAAAATGAAGATGATTTGTTGCGAGCCCAAAAACAGCGCAGAACCGCGCGACAACAGTACGTGCATGAGTTATGCACTTCAGTCACGCTATGTACCATGTGAATCCTGCGAGTTCGCGCACAAATTACGTCCTTATGCGTGCTGTTATCTATTCCGACTAGTGCTGATATGTTCATTCGGATCGTTCTCTCCGAGCACGCAACAGGAGCGCACGTCGACTGATTAGCACAAATGTAGAAAACACGAGCGCGAATATCAATCATCCTGAGCAGATACAAGTGAATTTTACAAGCCACTTGGATATGCAATCAAAAGTTGGTTAGGTGTTTCCCAATAAGGAATATTGACATTTACGCGTGCGTGCTCATAGAAAGCAACGCCTAGCTGCGAGAATCGATTGCGACGCAAATCATTAATTAAAGTATTCATATGGTGGCATTTGACATGACAGCGAGATCACGCTTTCCGGAGCATTACGCAAAGCCGCTTTGACATTGATAGCAAGTTCCACAAATGGATTGTACTCCTACTAAGTCATATCAAATTCTATATGAAAGGAAAGCTTCAGATGCTAATGTGAAAGTGGATTTCCTTGATGGGGTGAAACGTGACATATTACTTTGCTGTTATTCAAGCTTTTGCGAGGGTTAAAATCTTTCAGCTGGTATTTAAATATCATAGGGATCTTCGTAATATTAGTTCTTATACTATCTCTTACACACATCAGGCACAACTTAATGGTTGTTCCTATTTATCAACATTTCACCGAAAAACAGCGTGTAATTGCATGGCCCTGCGAAGGGCAATTAAAAGGATCAGGGCAAAGAATTAGGAACTGGAAGTAGTCGCAGGGCAGTAATAAACCCATCGCAGCCCCGTAATCTCCGGCATTACAAGCTTTACGATCCGCTACCGGGGCGTGTGCGCGCACGCCAAACTTGGCCAATTTGCAATTACAGTTTTTGCCGCGAGGCGATTCGGAAGCGCAAGCAGAAGCAGGCAGGCAGGGAAGAATTCTTACGAGAGAGCCCAGCCGCCGCAATATTTTACGAGCTGCATCGGCGCGTTTTATGGAGCGGACGTTCCGCACCGCACCGGCTATTGCGGTCGCGGGCGCGCACACTTATTACCTATTGTTCGCATAATTAAGTTTCTGGTCGTCTGTACATCATTGCGGTGGCGATGGCAAGGGACCATTTTTGCTATTCCCGAGCTGCACTATCTCCACATCATTACGAAATGACTTGCGACTCATTAGAAGCTTTGGGTGAAGTTTAATTTGTACCAGCCAAAAATTTGAGAGGAAGAACTATGCAAAACGACCGCGACATGATTGTGAAAAAAATACGTCTTTGGTATTACTTCTGTAACTTCATGACTACATCAGCCAATTAAGTCAAATAATAATATATAACTGTAAGTTATAGGGGTTCATTGAAGGACATATCTCGCAGAAATTGCAACCAGATCAGGTCTATTATTCTGACTTATGAAAGGATCCTAAGCTTATTAATAGTTCTTACATCATCCTTGGATGGTAGCGTGGATTTCCTTGTTGCATAATCTGTGTAGTTCACTGATCTCCCTGCCCATCTTCCTCAGATGATGACTTAGGACGCAGTGTCCTGCTATGAATTCAGCAAAATATTTAAATTTCGTTTCGTGTAAATTCGAGTATCTTTTTTATGTCTGCTTCGTGTCAGGAATATTTTCCCATTATTAGCGTCTCGCTCTCTCTGCCCACTGATAAATCTCCTTCATCAATCCATGGTGTGTACCCGGAAGTGTTGTGGACCTGGTCTGGCATGGATCTTACCTCTTTTTTGGCTAGTTCGTCAGTCATGATATTGCCACATAAAGCTAACGTGATTGTTCATAGCACGTTCCCACAGTTGATTTGGTATTCCCAGATGGTCATGAGCAATTTGAAGGTTTTTTTAAACAACCTTCAATAATGATTTTCT
>JAODAC010000016.1:1079408-1114452 GCA_027575185.1 Mimaenictus wilsoni | reverse complement strand
TTTGCTCCTGTGTTTTGTTATTACTACAACGTCATCAGCGTATGCTATTATTTGTGCCTGTCTAGTTCTTATTGTTCAACAAACATAACCTTTCTTAAATTAACCTAATCAAACCTAAGCGAATTTAATGTGGACCTAAGCTAACCTTAACGCATCCCAATCTAATCCAAAGTAATCTAGCCTAACTTAGTTCAAGATATCTCTTTATAACCGTACAAAAGCTAGTCTTTCACAACGATATTTCCATTTTACGACATTGTTGAGTGATGCCTGTAATTATTGAACAATTTGTGATATGAATATATAACTGTGATTTAGATATGTTACCCTTGGTGAAAAAATTGTAAATGAATGCTGTTCATGGGCACAGACGCAGACTGTAATTATTCTAACATTGATATTTATCATTGCGCCGAGTGTCACTTCCATGAATTCAGCGTCTCAACCGGAAAACGGCCTTGCGTGGAATTTGAAATGATCTCTGCGAGCACCGCTGGGTATGTGTGTGTGTGTGTGTGTGAATATGACTATGTTATATGCGTAGTTTGTAATGTATACGAACGTGTGTTCATCTGTTGTAGTACTACCATCATTGCATTGTCATTGACGACGTTTTTCCTCTCGCAGTTCACATGTTCACATGACGAAACCAACGAAAATTCTCACCTTTCGTAATAAACGGCTGCGGCACTACTCTACAATCTCAGCAAGGATAAACTGATTTAAATCCCTATCAAAATTAGCTACTCTCAAACGTCGCGTCGAGCCGCGACAGTGATTTTTTTGTGTTCAAACGTTTGGAGGTCCTCTTTTATCTCGAAGGGCAATAAAATCGTTTGTCGAGCAGATAATAGTTTCGAATGTCATCTGCCGCAAACCGGCAAACTTGAGTTTGAGTTAGTCTCAGTGCCTATTGTCGGTGGTGGGGCTGGCAGTGTTTGATTGTGCGCGGCGCAGGATTAATGTGCATGGAATAGAATTGGATGGAATAGAAATCGCGCGTATGCATATACGCATGTGTGTGCTGCCGCCGCCGCGCCACCGCGCCACCATGCTGATAATTCGCTGCAGCGATCCTACGCGTTTTCGTTCGACCGTCAAATCATGGCCAAACCCGCACAACATTCGCTCATTGTCGACGGCGCCCATGGCGTGCTCGTAAATTGCGCGAAACCGCTGTAGAAAATCCGCTCGTCTAACCTCTAACGTTCGATGCATTTGTTATTCGCAAGGAAATGGCAACCATGGGTACATTGTTGACACTTATTTAATCTAGTCTTAACTTAATCTGACAATGAGCTAATGTGATAAAGATATGAACATATTGTTAGAAAGAGGAGAATTATAACAGTCGCCAAACTCTTCTAGAAGTCTGTGGCAAATTTCATCCTGAATTGATTTATTCTTCTGAGAATAATGGAAATATGAAGAAAGATAATCTTTAAGTTAAGTCATTTTTCAGTCCGATTATGTTCACATTATTAAACTCAACTTCAATAATAAATAACATGATTTCTAAACAATTAACCGAAAAACTATTGCAAGAGTTAGTGGTAAATTTCATTCTGAAACATGTGTTCAGAGGAAGAAGGTAAATTTAAACTAATATTTTTAGGAGAAGTCACTTTTTTCAGGATGAAAATATCGCCGATATTCGACTCAACGTTCACCTGTCCTAATATCATTTCTATGTCTTTAAAGGAAAAACTTTTCGATAATTTTGTAGCAAATTTCAATATGAATCGAATAGTGCATAATTTACAATCATATAATTACAGAAAATATGAAAAAAATTGAATCTTGTAAGCTAGCTATTTCTTGGAAAACTTGACTTCTTGCACTTTACATTTATCAATAAATAAACTACTTTTGGGCATAATCAAGTATACCAAATCAAACTACATTTTATGGGGTATAAACTACAATAATGAAAATTTCATGATTTTCTTAATAGAAATTATTTAAAAACAAAATATGAATTTCACATTGTATTTCCACCATTTTGGCGGTAGCTCACTAAAACTATTTTATGTAATTATTTTCCAACTAATAAAACAACTTCTACCGATTTTCAATTTTAATTGATAGAAAAATGGACGCACTTTGATTAATATTGCTAATATACTATTCATTAGAATTCGCAATAAGCAATAGGAGTGGCTAACATTTTTCATTTGTGATCTTAGAAATATTTATTGATTGTTTGTTAACGTTTGCAATTATCGCCGCCGTTGATCAATGTTATCAGACGCGGAAGTGTCCTTAATGCAATGACTGTACACCGCACCGCGCGCAGTGCGCCCGCTGCGCTTTTTTTCGGTACGCCCGACGACGACTCACAATCAGCCGCCTGAGTCTTGAACAACAGTTCAAGGCGTTTGCCGATGCAGTTGCAATTCGCCATTTCGTACCGGGCCTTGTACTTTATAATGCGACGCGACGTGTTGGTTGGCCCGGCCAATAATAATATTCCACAATCTAAACAATATTATGCACAGCGTGTGCGCGGAAATATCCTCCAACTTATCTAATGGGCTCTTATCAATCAAGGTCCTTCGAGGTTTTCGTTGCGTAACCGTTTGAAGATAATGCATCTATTAATTTTTTATGATATTGTGTGTATTTTTAAATTTTCTGGTCCAAGACCTGAAAATTTAAAAATAGATTTCTTTTATTGATATTTTTGTAAGAAAAAATACGGCTATTTTTTTTTTTAATATTGAAAATAGTATTAATCAATAGCTAAACTATGTAATATCGATAGCTGCAGTATTTACGAACTTATAAAAATATATAGTATTATTATGTTTATCCAACTTTAATAGTGTTTCTCGGTTTTGTTCTACTGAACCGATTTGACTGAGTGACGGTACATTTTATAGATAATGAAATACTCTAGGATATGACGTCAATTATTTCTTGAAAAAAAATTAAAATATTGTTAGGATTTTTAAGAGGAATTTTTATGCGAAAAATGCACTTTAAATGTAAATGTCTATAGAAACATGCAATTTTAACGTTTTATTAAAAATAGTCGTCGTCAAAACGTTTTGGTTTTCACTTTTCGATCAGAATTAAGGACGCTAGAATGTAAGTAGTTGAGAAACTCGCAAAAAGAGGCGATATAAATCAGCAATCATTTTTAAACTTAAAAATTGATGTTTTTAATTTGAAAAAGGGATACTCATAGTACCTGGGAAAGAATCGTGAAAAATCATATTTTTTCATCTGGCCACCAGGGCAAATGAGGTTTCTGCCTCAAATTAAAGTTGAGATAGGTTATGTTGAGATACTTGTTAATGTTTAGGTACTAAGTTTATCGTTTAGGTATTAAGGATATGTTTAGATACTGAAGTTATGTTCATGTACTATGATTATGTTTAGGCACTAAAGTTCTGTTTAGGTAGAAGCTATGACGTAAAGTTTGGGCGTACTTAGAATGTGCAAGACTTTTTGCACTTTAGCACGTAAGCGTACTCGACGCGCGTACGTTCAGCCTGGTGTGCTGGCGCAGGCACAGGCAGGGCACATACAGCCGTGGCGGTGGCAGGCAGGCAGCAGGATGACCGCGAGGTGAAGAACCTGTGTGGTCGCTAGCTGAATGCACTCGCCGTGAAATGGGTCAACTTCGATAATGTGTACTACGTTTCGCCGGAGCCGCGAACTCTGTGAGGAGCGCGCGAGGAGCACACACCCGGTTTGTTCGTTCGCTGCACATACTCCTCGAGCGCGATGTAAGGTCGGGCACATCATACGTACTCGCATGTACGTACACTCGTACGAACGTACTCCGATGCGCCACCCGATGAATGCGAAGAGGAACGCATACCACGTGTTCGAATAAATCACCGTGGGGCTCAACGAGCCCGTACGATGTGCTCAGCACACGCGCTTTGCAGGACAAACGCCGCGAATGGTGTGGTTCATCAACTGCATTCATGGTGTGCGAGGGAATTGACGTGGAGATATTGTCGGTGTACGTGCTTCAAATTCATATAGACCATATGAAATTTTCTATATTTTAACAATTATTATAATGTGATTATTTTGATTGTGACAAATTTAGGAAAAGTCTTTTTTTCTGTTCCAACAGTTTGTAGAAAATTTTACTCTGAATTGAATGGTGCACTCCTATAAGTGAGATGTGAATAAAAATTGAAACTTTTGGGAAAGCAATTTTTTCGGACCGACGATGTTGTTCTTAGATTCAGTTCTAACAATATATAACATGATTTAAAATAATTAATCGGAAAACTATTAAAAAAATTAGTGGACTATTTCATTCTGCGTCGTTTGATATAAGGTATGTTCATAGGAAGATATAAATACAAATCAGGAAAATATAAATCATCTCAAGTAATATTACTGAGTGCGAAAATGTCGTCTTTATCCGTTCTAATACCCCTTATAAATACTTATTATTGCTTAAATGGAAACTGTTCCAACAGTTTGTAGCAAATTTCACTTTGCTTTGCATGGCGCAAGATCAACTTACAAAACCCATTAACTGAAATTATTTCTATATATGTATTACACGTACAAAAAAATTTCATTCAATTCCATGACGGTCAATTGAGACATTCCCTTTATTAGATTTGTTTATGTTATCACTTCTGTCGGGCGTTCTGAGACATATTCATTATTTTTAAATCAGTGCTATTTATTGTAAATAATTTTGAATAATTAATTTGCTTTAAAAAATGGTTGAAATTAAATATAACAACTTTAGAAAAAAAACATTTTAAATACTTTCATTAAGTTGGATATTATTCAATATTTATTTTAAAAGATTTGATATTTAATTTGTTAAATTATTGTTTTAATTATTTTTTTAATTTCTAATCAACTATATAAAATTAAAATAAATCAACAAGAAAAAAAACAATTAACCAAAGATTAAAACGTAGGAGTGAGAAGGTGGAAAACTTTCATTGAATATTTACTATACGAGATCAAAGCGAACTTTCTTCAACGTTTACCGAATGAAAAAACTGATTTAAGTCATAAAAGAACGGTGATTAGTGTAGTGCAGTCAATTCTACTACCGCCTTCGCTTTAACTGTCTCGGGGGAGGCGAAAGCAGCCACCAAACTTCTTCAACACCACCATCGACTAGTTGCATGCTAGTAGATACTCAACGCTTCGCGAAGGCCGGCGGTTACCCCGCGCGGGACTTACTCCGTCCGCGAAGGCAAAGTGCGCGCGCGAATCACCGAGGTGAGCGTGCGTGCGTCGCTTTTGGTCTGCTTTTAGTCACTCGGCGGCCGTTTGACGAATCGCGCACCCGGCTTAGTACAACGCGAGCGCTACTCGCACTCAGCAACTCGCGCGCGCGCAAAAACTTTACGAAAACTATGCGCAAACTTCGCGACCGCACACTTCAACCCAACAACAACCACCCGAAATCGTCGCAAAGTGATGGGATAAACTACACCCCAATTCCCACAATGATATGACATGACAATAATGTTCTTAAAGTCCTTAATGCCTTAATTTCCCGAAATTTGTGAAAACGTTAAATGTGACAGTTTTGATTAATTTTATTAACGAAACAGACTAAAGTGCTTTTTTCAGACGTGAGTTTTAAAGCCTTGTGCCTTTTAAAGGATTATTAATTAACATTTTAAGGATTATCAAATATTAAAACATTCAAACTTTGGATTATAATTTTGTGAAAGTGTTAAAATGTGCATAGAAATTTTCAAGTGAAATGTGATTCGAATTCGTTGAATACTTTGGATTACACGCATCTTCGACGTCCGTTGGATGCGAACAACGTTTAAGGTTAGCCTTCATTTTAACTAATGACTTAAGTCATAACAATACCATATAAAGATAGTTATCAATAATAAAAAGACGTAGATTATTCGAGTTTGAACAAATGTTTACTTGTCGTCGGTTTTTTTAATAAACTTTTAAGACATTAAGGCATTTTATCAGCACGTGGTAGGTATTCGATGGCATCGAGGTGACTTCAAGTGTGCACGTAAAACATTTTAAGTCATTAACCTGCGATAAAGATTGTACGACATGGATTTACGAACATGAACATGAACCTAGAGAAATTGACGGCAAGTTAAAGCTAAAGCTGAAGTTTATATGCGTTGAAATCACTTTGAAATGCTCGCATATTTTATGTTATGATTAATTTCTAATCTGTTTGTTATTATCCTTTTTTGTGTGTAGTTATAATATTAATATTTTAATGTCTAAATTCCTTCGATATGAAATATAGTTCTATGTGCGGTTGAAAATAACTATTTTATGATAGAGAAAGTTTAAATCTATTAATGGATAATAGTATGATGAGATAAAAAATATTGAAAAATGTAATGTTTATGTATTTGAAAATAGGATTGTAAGATCATTATAGGACATTGTTGGACGCCATCTATTGGTGAAGTTAGTGGAGTTGTCAAAAAGTAATGGTATCGATAAGTATTGATAGTTAAGCCACATACTTATCCATATTTCAGGAGTCGATATTCATTGTGCAAAATGTATTTTATTGATTTAGACAATTAATAAATACCAATGAATATTTTGGTTAATTTGGATGGCATTATATTTTCATTTCTATAAATATCCAAACTTTCATTTGATACTTATTTATGGTGTTCCAAATATAATATATTAATATCAAAGCCCGCCTGAGTTGCCTGATGAGTAGCCACGCCGGCGGACGAGGTTCGAGTCCTGAAGGCGGTCATCCTCTCGTGAGGATTATTATTAACACAAAAAACACACCCATTCATACACACACTCTACTTTACACATTACTCTTCACTCTTAACTCACAACAAATCACGCCAACTACTGCACACACATTCGCATCATACCACATATTCAACTACACATAATGTACATATTCACAATCAACAAACAAAAGTTAATACACGACGAAAAAACCTTAAAAGATTGATAGACAAGAATCAATATATCTTGGTCAGCGCCATCTATTGATGATTACTTTTGGCACCCACACTAACTTTATCAATAGGTGGCGTTGACCAACAGATTTATTTAAATATAAATAAATATATAAATCTGTTGGTCAACGCCACCTATTGGTAAAGTTAGTGTGGGTGCCAAAAGTAAAGTAACCGATGTTGATTTTTACATTTAATAAATACCAGTAAATATTTTTAAAAAACTGCTAAAAGATGGCACCAGACATTTATCGTTTTCCTATAAGTATCGACACTTACATGTGCTACTTTTCGATAATTTCCAGGTTTGATAATTTAAATTCCATAAAGAGGCTAAATTTAATAAAATAATTGATACATTTTATTGTCTATCGACTATTTCGGTCTTTCCGACATGTATTTACATTTTTTGTAGAAATTTTTGTGCTTACAATGTTATTTGTTATTGATGTTGTTGAAGATAGTATGGTGTTGAATAATTTTTGTAAAGTAGTAGTATATTGTATAGTGTGAATGTTGAGAATTGCATCTTATGATGTGTATGTTGAAAGTTTAATTGTTGAAAGTTGATTGCTGGTATGGTTGAAGTATGTGTGTTGTATGTGTGATGAATTGTTCACCCCGGGGACTCGAACCCCGTCTGCCTGAACAACGCTCTATCGACTAGGCTGCCCAGGTTGGCCGCTAAATTTATTAATATAAAAAGTTATTTTATAATATATAATTAATACAATTGCAAATAATATAACAGCAAATTTGGATTATGAATTAAATGACGTTTAGTACTACCTGAGCCACTCACTAGGGGCTCTGACTGACTGCTCTTGGCCGCTAAACTAATAAATCTTCCTGCAATAATTACATTTGTTCACAAACAAATAAAATTAAATACCACAGTACTTAAGACGCGAAAAGATGTGCAGCCAGTAATAATAACGATCAAAGAATGTCAGGACTATTATTTGCTCACCGCGAACGTTTGGCGCGAATATGCTCAACCAGAGTAATTAAGCTATTTTTGTGAAGAAACGCCAAAGAAAGTGCGCGCGGCGCGCGTCCGAGGCCGATGATATTGTGCGACGTGTTATTGCTGCGATTCAGCCACACGCGCGACAAACGCACTTAAGTCGCGCAGGCGCATTGCGCAACGGGCACGCGCGTTAAACCATTCACAACGCACGCACTGCAGCGCGGCTCAAGGAAATGCATGTGTTGCGAGCTGTTGCCGCACTGCTTTCCTGTTTTTCCGCCGATTTTCAAACATAAACTTATTATTAGTTTTTACGCTGATATAACTAGTAAAGCGCGGTAAACAGCTCAAATGGCAACTTCATTTATTTTCGGTAAGTCGGTGTGTCATCGGCAATATATTAAACCATTTTATTGAGTGCAATAGGTTTTCTTCTTGAGTTTCGAACAAAAAAAGTGGTTTAAAACTGCAAAAAGTTGTAAGCGTGTTTGTTTGGAATGTATAAAAAGCAGTTGAAATTCGTTTTCGTTTTCCTTGAGCGAAACCTCTCTCAAACGCTGTCAGTTTCGGTGAAAGTGAGTCTAAAGTGACTCTAATTTGAGTGTGGCCTTTCGAAGGATTTGCATTTCGTCTAATTATGTTCTCGTGTAAGAAGTAATTAGAAAGACATCTAGCCCCGAAAACATCAATAACACATTCCGAAACGCAGTTGCTTTTGCAACAAGAAGCACGTAATTGACACCTTGTTTGGGTTTTATCGCTGTTCGAATGATTTATATCTAGTTAAAGTGAATAAAAATTAAGTAGTATTTCAGAAACTATTTTGAATAATACAAAACGTAGGGAAGTCGGGAATATTTTGTATGTTAATGTTTAGATATTTAAGTAGTTCAATGTGAAGCCCAAGATTCCACGAATGAATCCTAAACATTCATATGCATTTTTCGTCCATTCTCTGGGAATTTAAAACAAACAAAAACAACGAAAGTCTCGAAACTTATTGGACTTGTCGGTACTTGCAAACACTTCTGGTGAGAAGTTTTGTGGTGTTTATGTTCGATAGTTATCGATACTTGCAATATCGACATCCAAGAGACTTTTATTATGAATATATATATATTACCTAGTTAAACATGTTTTATAGCTTTAACTCTCATATTCTTAAAGTGTGAATTTCTAATTCTTAAAACTCATCTTGATATTAAGGGAAATAAACAACTAACAGGGAAAATTAGTATTCCCTGTTGGCATATTTCCCCTTAATATTAAGATGAGTCTAAAGAATAAGAAATTCACCCTAAGAATACCAGAGTCATTGTACCACCAGTAATGTAACCTATTTCATACCAATATGATACATATTGCAAGCCTTACGAGTGAGAAATGGGCATTCCATGCGAAGTGCACACTAGACTTTTTCTACGAATATCATGTGTGAATATAATAATTAGTTGCTTTAGTTTTCTAAAGAGTTATGGTGCTTGTCAACAAAAATCAGAAATATACTCTGTAAAAATTTCAGGTTATGTTACAAAACCGAATGGCAACGTCTCTCGCTCATAGTGCACTATGAACATATTCCTGCACTCACTTGTCTTTGCCAGTGCCGGAATAAAAAATCCATGAGATAATTTCATAATTATCTTACATTTAATCAAAAACTATTCTGAAATGTGTTCTTAATATCTGACGGACGGAAAGTATAGGAAATATGAGAAGTGAGTTAAATTAAGAATTGCGGCTTGGAGTAGGAAATGATTAACATGCAAATTTATAAAAATGCAGTCAAAAACAGAAAACAAAAGTTAATCTATTAACACATATTTTTCATTTTAATCGAATAAAATTTCAAATATCAATTAAAAAAAACTGTCCATTACCTTGAAGAATAATTTGTATTAAAGTGAGTAATATACAGTGAGTTTACAGAAAATAACTTTATCAATTCCGCTACTGCAACGTAAATAACTTCTGACATATACAATTCATGTTTACATATCAAGATAAATCAAATCAAGGATGATGAGTCTCATTTCAGTATAACATTTCAACTTGCTGCTTGCTTCCTACTTGACAGCTTAATGACAAGACACTAGCACATTTTGCAGAAATTTCTACAGGCCGAGGTCTAGTCCTCAAATGTTTTTTTTTCTTCGTCTTCACCGGTTTCGTTTTCGCGTTTTGTTTGTTGGCGTAGTTGGTGCTGTGTTGGTGAACACCAAAAGAATCGAAAAAGAGCTCGCAGAGTGTCTAATAGTTATGATGGGCGGCCTTGCGCGATCGCGATAAACACTACCTGCTCGCCTCTAACGAGCAATTCATTAACGCGCCGATGGCAGAGTTCGCTGTTTTTATTATTGCGGCCATATGCGTTCTCGGCGAGCATCTTTGCAAGCCGATGGGCGGATGCTGGATATTGATGGTTGGCCATGGTGGAAGTATCGATGACTATGTGTGATGGGAAATATTTGGCGAAGCGATGATTATTTTCGGGCATACCTTTGATAGAGAGAAATCATTATTATTTATTATTTTATGAAGATATGTGTAGTAATATTCGATTATTCTTTAGTATTGTATGAAGATTATTTGTGTTTTTTTGCAGGTTATAGTTATAGGTTAAAAACGTTAAAACAATCAAAAATTGTTAATATGATTTACATTTATTTCAAGACTGACAAAGTTAATCGGATTTAACATTGCAAATTATTAACTAATTGCCTTTGCAACCCTTCAAAATATTTTTAATCGATGTTAACCTAATCAAGAATATTCCCACTAAATCTTGTCATAATCCCTCAAGCCCTTAGCTACAGTATGTACGAAGTTATAGCTCACAAAATGGATATGTTTACCAAAATATTAGTCGCGTTTTTTCTAGGAATGTCGTCTTTTTTGTTTTGTGTACACGATTGAGATAATTCTATTGAAAAGATTTGGATGAATGATGACACATTTTATAACTAATTAAATTTTCCAGAATATGTCAGAATATATCATTTATTTAAAAACTTTTTTTGCATTTTTAAATTGAATTCCATGAGAAAAATACACTTTAAATGCAAAACTGTATAAAAAAGAAATTGTAAATACTCAAGAAAATTTTATAAACTTTGCAAAAACTTTTCAGTTTTTCGTTTTTAAAATTTATGACGCTAGAATGTACGCAGTTAGGCAAGTATCAAAGAAACACATGTCGAAATTCGGAATAAATCGTGCTGAGTCGGTGCGATCAGAGTGACATCAATGTTTGAAATATAGGCAAAATTGGCGCGTAAGCTCAGGAAAAAAAAAACCGCGATAATCAAAACTAGTACCGCGTTTTACAAGGGGAGGATCTCAACTCGAATCACGGTAATTAATTTGCTACCATAAATTGAGTTTTATTTGATAAAGCTTGAAAGAAGTTTAAAAATATATTAATATGAAATTATTAGTATCAGGGTACTTTGCATGAGGATAAAACAGGATTTAATTGATCAGGTTTCACAGCATTATAGCAATTTTCCACTGGTATAACATAACAAAAAAACTCGTGTGGATGATTAAGCGATCTATGATTAAAATATTCAACTATAATCTTCGTTTCACTAATCATCGACTCAAATCTGCATAATTACGCTTTGAACAATACGAGCAAAAGGATAACGTTTCTGAATATGAAAAGAACTGAATTTATTACGATAAAATTTGATAAAAACGAATGAAATGAAACTAAACCAAAAGAAAAACTTAAGCAAAGGAACGTATACAAACCAATAGCAGGTGTTCTAATCTTCTTTTTTCGAATCCAAAATTCTTCAACGTTTTGTAATGTCAAATTCCAATATTTGTCAAAAGCTGTGACCGTCGCGATGATGACGCCTCGTATTCCATGACTGTGTCGAATCTGTACCTGGAAGCAAATTTATTATCTATCACTAATCTACCGTCGCGTCACGCCTGTTGCAAACGATGTTTAAACATCTCGCATTTGTGGAAATTAAAATAGTTTAATCACTCGCACAGGGTTACCATCCTAGTAAATTACATAATTTACCAGAACGTTAGGCGTGTGCCTAGTATCAACTTGTATCAGTTACGTACTATCCAGTGGAGTCAATCACTGATACAAGTAGCATGTTAACCCTGAGCAAATAGCAAAAATACACCACGTAATTGAATCGTCCTTGCAATTCTGACATTAAAAAAGAATTAGAATTGAATTTCACAAGGTCGACCGCCCAGCAACCGACCAACACACACTCCATACACTGGTCACAATAAATAATATTCACTTTGTTCTACAAGATCTGCACATTATTTATATTTCGAATCCATACATTTTTTGCAACGAAATTAATTTACAATTAGACCATAAACAAATTAGTTAGACATAGATGGAATAGTTTGCAAATTGCAATAATTTGTTGCAATGCAGTTTATATTTGGAAATGGTCAATTATAAATTGTTAATGGTCGTATTTAGATGGTTGTGAGTATAAGTTGTGTTTTTTTTTAGGTTTTACTTATTGTTAGGCAATGTTTAGCTGGATTGTTTATTGCTCAATACGAGGAAATGCTTCATGGCTGGACACTTTTTGCATGGCCGTGTGCGTGCGCGCGGGGGCCATTTTTGCAGGCCGACCTCACCTTCCCAGGCCTGCCGTCAATTGGCTTAAGTCGCGACACACGGCAGCGGCAACGGCGCGATAACGCTCTTTCATTTCGCGTTATTATTGCTCACCTAGGCAGCGGCCCAATGCCATCGTCGCGAATGCGCGCGGCGACAGAAGGTTAGTTAGTCAGTCGGCCGGTGCGGTTTTGCTTAATATCATGGTCAACGCCATGGCCGTTGTTGCTCACACGCCAAATTTACGCATGCGAATCTCGGGTGCTGCTTACAATCAGCTAATGGTAAGAGAACTCAGCGAAGTCCTCTTAGCTCACCAATCTGCGTTATTTGAAGGCGAAATTCGCAACCTTAAAGAGAACTTAAGTGCTCAACACTCCGTATGAATTGCTAATTTTTAATCTCATGCTGTTGTTTATTCAATTGAAGCGTTAGCACATATATCTTAGTTTTTAAAAGGTTTGTCAAATATTTAAATATCTTTGAGGAGTATATTCTTGATATTCACAAAAGAAAGTAACAACCATGTTTTATTCTAACGTTTTACATTTTTTTTTGTCTAGATTTTTGCCTTATTTTCATACACCCTCTAAATCTATTCAGGGTTTTAACTTGCTAAAAGCTGAATTCCTTTTTTTGACAGGAGTAGAATATGTCTGGAAAATTATATACATCTTAACCTTTCAGATATTTTCGGGGTCCGAAATAGCTTTAATCAATAGCTAACCTATTCAAGAATATTTCAGAAGAAGTTTTTTCAAGAAGTTTTCAAGTTGCTAGCGGCAGTATTTGCGAAATTATAGCTCATAAAGCTTATAAAAATACAGTATTCTTATATTTACTCCACTTAAACATCCTTTTTTTTCTAAAAACTTAACCCTGAAGAAAAGCAGTTTATCTACAATTTATTTGGTACAATGCGCATTTCACCGCAAGGCATGGTCAGGTACTAGCCTGTTACAAACTTCAGTCGCATATTTATACACACATTTTTAGGTAAGTACAATATTGCAGGTGAGAGGTGAAGATAGGAGTAGGTCTAGCCAATTCCGGAGTCTATCAAGTCAATTGTGTTGATGGTGATAATACATATATAGGCCAAACGGATCGTGATTTCAATACACGATTCCGAGAGCATTTACGTTTCACCAACAACGCGGGAAATCCCCAATGTTCCTCGCTCACAGACCACCCCATAACACCCGGCCGCACATGCACAATTCAAAACCTAAAAATCCTACATCTAGCCCGCAAAGGCCACGATTCAGAAAATTCTACTTTACCGATTGGGCCAAGTCCCGGCTCTTTTCATTAAAAAAAATTCTCTAGATTATGACGATAATTGTTTTTTTGAAAAATATATTTTTGAAATACGCCGGTGTCTGCTACCTCTTCCAAAATTCAAAACAATATCTAATATTCCTACCCATACAAGGCAGAATTAAGTGTTTTCGGAAAAGGCATTGTTACCTTTTGGTACTGTTAAGATTATAAAAAAACAAATCGATGTAGAATTACCTTTTGACAAAGGGTCATCACTCAGGTTTCATTGCGCAGATGTTTTCTAATTAGTGTTTTAGTTTATTAGAGTAGCAGTTCTCAAACTTCTTCAATTATTGTACAGGTTTCAAGCCAGTTACCTAATTTGTACCCCCAACAAAATATTCCTAAAATTTGAATATTGTGAATATGTTTCCGTCATAATTTTATTTTTTCTAGAAATAGCTCGTAGGTCGTCATTTTCCAAAGGGTATTTCCCAAGCCCATTCGCGAGTCAATTAATACGTGTTTTTTCCGACATTGCAACATTTTTGCATATTTCTAAAACAAACTACGATAGCCCTTGGGGCACACGTATTCTATATTACGTGTATTCTGTATTACTGCATATATTAGAGAAAAAAGTCTTACAACTATATATAAAAGAATAGAGAATCAGTAGGCCTTTCTTCATAAAACAAAATATCAATGTCAGCCTCCCTCTAATGATTTTCTAACTGAACGAATTAGCATAGAATGTGTACCTATGCTGCTTAGTGTTTTCATTTGAAACCACAATAAATAACAATGATAAAATCAAGGTTAGATTACAATTTATCGACTTTGGGTTTGAATTAACATTGTAAATACATATATGCGTTATAAAACAGCTTATACTTTTTTTTACCGAGCATCGACTGCTACGGTCATTAGCTCTATTCAATTCTTTTTCAATGTAATTAGTCATATTAGACTATACCTTATTGATAAGAAGAAGAATTCACTTTAATATGCATCCCCACCGAGAATCGAACCCGGGAGCTTATACTATTAATTTTAATATTGAAATGTTGATAAAACAAAATAGTTCTGTACTGGATACCATACATACACCGAGAACTCTCAGATAGTAAATAAAATGAGCCGAATTGAATTTTGCTACGCACTTACAATTAGACCGTCCCCGTCGGGAATGTCATAAGTACAAGCATTACCATGAAACTACTAAGCAGATCAGAAGCGAAACAGTTTCATTGTGAAGCCAGTAATCCTGAAAGAATTAACTATTGACACCCCTAGTTGTGAACACAAATTGAAGGTGTATAAGTATTCCGAGGCAAATAAGAAATAAACCATAACGAACCATATACTACGCACTCATTGCGAATGAAACAAACTATCCAGGAACGCTATTAATATAATGAGGAAAAAATAACTTAAATATCACTGATAGCAAACCTATGACCTTAAAGTTAAATGGAACTACCAAAAAGTATAATGTATAAAAACGTATAACCAAAGTTATGGTTACAACGTTTTCAATAAACATTTCTAATTATTTTTAATTGCAAGTCTACCAAACAAAGTATTCGAAACTAAAAGTTAGAAAACCTAATACATTCAATGTAATCAAAAATCTACATGTGTAACAACTATTTCTCTGTTTTTTTTTTTATTACAATTAAATATAATAAACGCATATACATTTCGAATATGAATAAAAATATTACCAAATTCACAATAAATAATAATTACTGCACAGCAAGTACTTCGAGTCTTACTACAATTAAATCAAACAACTTTTTTTACTTTCTCGAACCTTGTGCGAATCGCGTTAACATTGAACCGAGGTCTACCACTAACAATTTCAAATTCGTTAAAACATATTCAACGGAATAAAATAAATAATTCATAGCTATAGTTTCCTACACGTGTTTTTATATAACTATTTACAAACTCCCACAAATTCATTTTATGCGAAATGCAGACAAATTTAAGGAAATTGTAAATTTTATAGATTTATGTTGTACTTGAAAATTTCGCATGTTGATCTGTTGCCATATAAAGCAAAGAGTGAGCGGACGGAGTGGCATTGAAACCGCGGTGTAGACCTTGGCAGAGGACCTTAAATTCAACACCATACACTTCACCATTTACGATCGCATAAACAAAATCAAAACATAAAGCACTACAGAAGTTTACTAGTAGCTACTTTGTAATACCGCAATGATAAAATACCGTATATAATGTTATAATAATCGTTTGAGGCTTGTATAATTATGTTGTTTGTAATTAC
Organism: Mimaenictus wilsoni; assembly: GCA_027575185.1. Lineage (NCBI taxonomy): Eukaryota > Metazoa > Arthropoda > Insecta > Coleoptera > Staphylinidae > Mimaenictus > Mimaenictus wilsoni. The sequence goes on along the minus strand of JAODAC010000016.1, from coordinate 1,098,385 downwards.
GGTTTTTTACAATTCTTTAATTTACTTGTAGCCGCGTTGAGTATGAAAGGAATTGAAGTTTTGAGTGTGTCTGAATGGAGTATTCGCGGCGTAATTATTACGTTAGAAAGTGTTTTCACTTTCTTCTCGTGCCACAATTTATTTTTATAGCTTTATTGTGTGTTTGTTTGTATATTTGTGCTTTTAAGTGATTTAAAGCGCTTTAAGATTAATAAATTATGATACATTACATTTATGATGTGAATCTTAAGGTTTAAAAGATTTATTATTCGCTAAAAATATATGTAGATATTAGATTTAGGCCCAAATATCCAAATCAGGGCCAAATCTAAAAAAAATGTCAATTTAATTTTCATATATTTGGTGAAAGACATTTTCACTTATGGTTTTTGGATTCGACGATTTTTCGTATTATTTAGGAAGCAGGGTTCTTGATTATCTGTTCTTTGTTTGGATGGGAATTATCGTTAAAATATTTATTTCTCAGATTCACAAAATTTCAGACAAAAATCAACGATTTGAACTCTTTAAATGATAGAAATCGAACTTGGGAGAGCTGATATAAAAAGACACTATTAAAAAATAATGGTGGATGCGCCGGTCAATATAAGTATCTTACTAAAATCTTGATATAATCATAATATTACGCTTAATCATTTATATATAAAAAAAGAAAAAAGTGTGTTTCTTCATATTGTTACAAACATCATCGTAATTTATGTAATACAATATAAAATAAGTACAACTACGATTAAGTTTTTGCTGCTCCTTGTGTAGTTTCTTTAGCCAGTTTTGTGCAACGTAAAAGTAGTAAAACATGATAAAACATTAAAAGCATTAGAAATTGATAGAGAGTGAATGACTCCTTGCGCTGGTGTGTGGTGTGCGGCTGCATGGTGGAAGTGCAAACCTCGTCGTGCACGCGCCGCGAATTATTGGCAGCGTTCACTTTCTTTGGGAGAAAGTGCTTTTTATGCCCACCGCACACGCACTCGCTCACTGACGCTAATGTTTTTGCACTGTATTACAACAAAAAAACAACAACAACAACATGCACATGCACACATATCAGGCGTCGTTAATTTACCTCATGCGTGCATCGGACATAATCGGAAGTAAGAACATAACGTATTAAAAGTTACTGTTAATTATCATGTGGTAATAATGCCTTCGCTTACACCATACTCGTAGTTGTTTTATGCTATTGTAAATGCAAAACAAGTGTGTCGCATTATTACTTTTCTATTAAGTTTAATTGAAAATAGAAAATTAATGTGATATGTTTTGCAATTTTTTTTGAAAGTCTTAATCAACAGTTAAACTATTCAAGAATAATTTCTGAAAATGTCAAGTCGACATCTGTAGTATTTACGAAACGTATTGCTCATAAAGCGGTCTTTATACTTATCAAAATTTAAACGCAAAATTCGTTTTCGTTTGCGTACACGATTGAGAAAATTCTACAGAACTGATTTGGCCGTCTGAAGGCATTTTTCATATTGTTTTTTTTTTGGGAAAGTATATATTTTCATAATTTTTTGAATTTTTAAGACGAATTTTTATGCAAAAAGTGCACTTTAACTTTAAAACTCTATCTATAAAATCATGTCCTTTTACTGCTTTCTCGATACTTTCCAGTTGCAACTAGGGACAGAAGTGTGACCATTAAAATTGATTTAATTATATTTGAGAGAAAATACTTAGTATGATGTTTCCTAACTCATTCACACAACTACTATCATACAGTCTTATTTTAACGACCCCAGACTAGCTAGCATTGACATATCAAAGAAGAACATGTAATCATTTAGCACACAATTAATGAATTTTTGCAAAGAAATTAATTAATTGAAATTGAAATTTAAGATGGAAAGAGAAAATTTGAAGTTCCCGACCGGATTTGAACCGGCGACCTTTGGGATTCCGGCCCAACGCGCTATGTTAAATTTGCTTGTGTTAAATATGTTAAATGCGCTTTCCATGTTAAATTTCAATTAATTATTTTTTTTTGCAAAAAAACATTAATTGTGTGCCAAATGATTACATGTTATTCTTTGATATGTTAATGCTAGCTAGTCCAGATTAGAATAATTACCCCAGGGTCGTTCAAATAAGACTGTACACTACTTCACTTCACACTAAAATTGCCAAATCCAATATAACTTGATTTAATTATGTTTAGCTAAATAAATTAAACATGGGGGAGTTCGTAAAACGTTAAGTAAGTACCTATTCTTAAACAATATCAATTATATTTGTTCAATTTTAAAATTTTCGTTTACGGAAAGTCCATGCTGTCAAATTGCATAGTCAGCTACATAGTTTAGCCATTTTACCCTAAATTCTAATATGAAGTCGTAAGAAAGCATCTATACTTACAGTAATTTGTAATTTCCGAGTCCGCGCTTTTTCCAAAACGCCAAAAACGCCATCCATATCCTTAAACGATTCCATTCGAGTGATAACATTTTTCAACGTCTTTCGTACTTTTGTCGATTTTACAGGCACTGTAAAAATGCAAAAATAATGTAGGTCACTAAAAATTATTTGCATTCATTCGTATGTATCATATTCTGCAATCTGCAACTTGTTACGAACTCATCGTAAGTTGTCAACATTGTTGCGCTTTTCGAAAATGTTGTAGTGTATCGAAATATTTTCCTAGCATACACGTTTTCTTCAAGGTATTTCTTGATTTAGTTTCAGATTTCTTATCGTAAACGAAGTCCTGGTAGTTTCATTTGACAAAAACAAATTTTGTTATCATTTTTCCAACATTACAAATTTGCTAACAAACAATACGCTTGTTTTACATTCAAAGACAAGGAATTTCAATGTATTAGAAGATTAGAAGAAGAAAAATATGCCTAAGACGGCTTTATATTAATCGGTTATTATTGTTAAATTATATTAATAATCATTTACTTTTAACTTCCTAATCCCTTAATCTTTTCTAAGTATATTTTTAGAGGCGTTCTAATATTCATATTCAATTTCTAATATGCATCATGTCTGTGATGTTCTTACAATTAGACCGGAACAGATTTTTTAAAATAAATAAAGGAATTATCATATTCTACAAATTTTACAAATTTACAATGAATGACTAGAAATACCATTAATTGTATGTACTTAAAGTATATGAATATCAGTACTCTTACTTATTACTACTACTAGTTTTTTTTTGCGAATTTCTATAGTGTATCTGTTCCTAACTGCGTTCCCCACGTGCTGACTAAGCTTGGCCCCGACTACGATGTTTTCCCAACGAGTTTGCAGGCATTTTCCGGGCCGGGCCGGCGATGGCCAGTTTCTAAACACACCGCACACCGCCTGGCGATGCGCTTAGCGCGTCTATCTCCTAGTATCTAGTAGAGTAACGAGCTGGGCGGCGCATGCGTGTATGGCTGAGTGTGTTGCATGCGAACTCCGGCGGTCGTTCAACTCGCGAGCGCGCGCGACTCCCAGCCCGAGCTAAAGGCGCGCAAAAAGCGCGACGTTTATTACGGAATAGAGTCGCTAGCGCAAAAGCGTACTGCGCTCGGTTCGGCGTGGTCTAGGAGGCAGCGTCGTCTTTCGCCGTTTGTGTGTGTGCGGCTGCTCTATGTGTGTCCCATGTGTATGCGTTGCGATTTCGATGTTCTGTCTCTATGTATGCATGCCGCATCTGCGCATCTCTGCGACCGCACTTGCATCCTAGATCTAGTCTGCGCTCATCTAGTTGCATCGCAGTGCGGTGCCTTGCACTTGGTCTCGTTGGTTTTGTTGCTGAATGTTGTTGCTCTATGTAACATTCAACTTTCAATATTAAACAATGCGCGAACGTTTTCAGTGTTACATTGCAAATTGTTTTAAATGTAATTTATTACTATACGTTGTCTAGTATATTACTTGTTAATGATTTGTTTTGTAATTAAATAAAGAAAAACGTCTACTTATATTCTGAATTATTATACTTATACTTAAATTGGTAGTTTTAAGTTGAAGTTAATAAGAATGTGTACATGTATTGTAAAATATGCAAGTTTTGGAAAAGATTGCATGTTGAGTGTCATCTCGAATTTCGATGTTTTGTTTATTATAACAAATTAAAGTGTTCAAACTTGAAAACCACGATTTTAATTTTTACGTCCTTTCGCGATTTTTATCTATTATATATCGTCCTCGGACGATAAGAAGTTAGCAGCGAGCTTTCCAGGAGCGAGATCAAATTGCCCCATTTAAAATAACACGTAAAATTAAATTTTGACATTCGATACTGGCGCTTCTCCGTAGTCTTCGTTTTGTAATACCAGATACCGAACGAATGTAATGATCAATTAAAGGTGGATGCCTTTTATGGAAATTAACATGGAGGACTTTAAAAATCATCACACTTTTTGATCTATCAGCCTTATGTAAAAATTATTAATTTTACGGGTTATTTTAAATGGGGCAATTTGATCTCGCTGCTGGAAGGCTCGCTGCTAACTTCTTATCGGTTATTAATACGATTCTGACTATACACTTCCAACAACAATTGATTCTGAGTTTGCGACGTTCAAGGAAACGACTATGAATATCAATGAATGCTATGAATTATGGAAATATGAGAATTTAGGATAACGTCCAGGATGTCCAAATGGAATAATACTAAAATATGAATGATAAATTCATGATCAGAAAAGGACTTTAAAGGGTTTTTAAAGGATTTTAAGTGGATACTTGTGATTATTAGTGAGGGTCGGAAACTAAGACTATTGATAATAGGAATGGAGAACAATTGAAGAGAGCATTCTGAGCAGTTTATACATGCAGAAACTTCTTCCATAACCTCCTTTAGGCTAACCCTGTGATTAGACTAAATCTATTCATTTTAAATTTACTTAGAAAACGTATACTACGTATACTTGTTTCTTAGAACTATAGCTTATGGAACTTTCCATTAATATACATAATTAGGTCTTGTATAACAGGTATTCTTTTTTGATCATTTGAGATTAAATTTATTTTGTTCAATTGATTCATTAATTTTGAGAAATAAATAAAATAAATATCTTCCCAATTGGCCCACCATATTTATGAAAGGATGCAAAGGGGCTATGTCCCCCCCCCTTCTCCCCGGAAAACACAAAATGTTTTTGCTAGACTATTGTTTACAAAAAATATCGATAGAAATCAAAATTTTGGCTTCAACCTATGTTCACTTCAATCACGACATTCGCAATTTTTGGCAGGAAAATTATTTTAAAATTAATTTTAGCATTAACTTTTACTGAAATATTTAAATAATATAAATATAATTACTGTCACAATCATAATCATATTTTTTTATGGCAACCTACCAATTTTTATTATGTAACACCTTGGCAAATCTACTTACTAATTTCTTTTTACTAATGTCAAATCTTTCCTTAATATTCTTTTATCTATTTTAAACCACAACATAAAATTCATAAAAAATAGCCATGATAATCCCAACACACGCTTGCGACACAGTTTTCACTCTCACCAAAAAAGCGCGACGCGTGATAAAAATAAAAATCCCTGACGTTGGCCAGGACATTTGTCTAGGTTCACTGATAGCATCCGTATTTATCTCCGAAACTACCCACACCATCACCACACATCATCGCACATAAAAAATACACGCATAAAAATAAATACTTCCAAACACACATTTTCGCAATCGGTCCCCCGAAAATTGGCTTGGAAAAACCGTGTTGCTGCAAAATGGTTTCAATGAAGTTCATTGAGAAACCTGTCAGAGAAACCTTGAACCTATTCCTATTACCATATGTATTTTCTAGGCACTTGCACTAAAATAATACATAAAAAATCTTATTGCGGCTGTGAGAAACACCATGAGCTGATAAAAATTACATTAATCAAGAATAAACTAGATAAATGAGTCATGCGAAATACAAATTCTGAGCATACGTGTGCGAAAGATTTAGTAATTTGTTCCTACTTTGATTTAGTATTTGGCGCATTCATTGTTTACACTTTTGAGGAATTTTTAAAATTCATATTTAAAAAAAAGGCACGGCAATAAAAAAATCTGGGGAAATCGTTTTATAATCCTTGACCTACTGATATAATTTCTGGAATAAAAACTTCGATCCGCGCTGAAGAAGCGACAATTTTAGCAGCGTTGATTTCCATGCATCGTATCTAAATCGGGAGACCCTCAGCTGGGCTCCGAACCTTTTTCTCGTCTATTCCAGCATACGTTAACTGCGTTTAGCTGATATTTATAAATACAACATGCATCTCACTTCCGTATTGTTAAATCTCTATTATGTACGTGTTTGTCATCGCAGTAGTCATTATCAGCCCACGCAGAAAAAAACAATCGTAACTTCTTTAGTGTTTCTTTTGTACTTCTTTCTTAGTCGGTTGGTTGGTATATTTCCTCGCGGCGCGATAAACCTTTACGCCTAATTAATTACGGGAAAGCGTTCCTTCGCAGCCGTCGTCGGCGGTTGGTATGTGTTTATGTGTGTGCACGTTCGTGTTGGCGATTGTTGGTTTTGGCTTATTGTGGGTCGCATTTGTATTAATAGCATGGCCATAGACCAGCGGCGGCGAAAATTACATAAGTAACAATAATACGCGTTGCGCGTCGTCTTCTTGCGTCTGGCGCGTTTTCCTCGCGGCTTTCGCGTGTGCCAAGTCGTAGCGAGCGAGCGCTCTCCTGCCACCACGCTTGTCTGCCTGCCGGATAGTGGCAGGCAGCAGGACCCGCAGGCCGTTGCTCCGAAATTCAGGCGGGAGCACTGGAACACAACTATATTTAAATTAACTGTCAATGACTCGAACTGTGTGATATGTTTACTATTTGTATTCCCTTCTGGAGCTTTATAAAATCAAGTTTAATTTAATGCCTGAAATGTGAATTTATCAAGTTGTTTGAGTAGCTGCTTATAGGAATCATTAATGTTATCAATTAGTGGAATTGTTCTCAAGTGTATGTAAATTAATTGATGGTGATAAATTAAAAATTACTAAAGAGATATAACTTAGCCTGCTATTTGCAGTAATTTCCTGAGAACATCTAAAGCATTTAATCAGGTACGAGTATCCTAAAGTTGCATTGATTTAGGTTATAGGTTATAGGGGGCCGGCGAAGGAGCGAGCCTCTCATGAACTCCGACCAAGTTGATCTATTGTTCGTAGCCAGTTGCCTTGTGCTTTTCTGGCATTCCGAGATCGTCTTGGTCAACTTTCAAGGTATTTTAATCACCTTCAGCAATGCCTGGCTACCACGGACTAGTTCAGATGCCCTTTCGGGAGATTCGATGAGTATCTTGAATGACTCCTCAAAGAAAAGCTTCTTTGGCAAGGTATCCAAAGGCTTGTGTAGCGCAGTCACGGCCATGCGATTTAGGATTTTAGGATTTAGGATGCACTGACTTAAGTTGCTCTAGACTTCTACTATTGATTGATAGGCTTTGAAAATTATAGAAAAAAGAAATACTAGGATTAGATCAATTGTTCTCTTCTAGAATTTCCTTCCTTTCTGGAACCATCCTTAGAAAGCGTTCAATATCACACGAACGTGGGTAACGATTTCGAGTGTCTATACGTTCTGAGGGGTACCCCCGTATATATTACTCGTTTTGGACTTTCTTGGCTTTATCCTTTACTCCTTGGCAAATAATCCCTTCAATTCATATAATTCCTATATTTTTATAATTAATAGCAATCATTGGTATTCATAGTCGTTTCTTTGAACATTGCATGCTCATAATAAATTGTAATCACTAGAGTTGTAATCATAATAAATTGTAAGTCTAGAGTCAGAGTGCTATTGAAAATCGTCTGAGGACCCATAGAAATGACATAACGAATTAAAAAACTGGGTTTTAAAGTACTAATTGTCGCAATAAACAAAAAATCGTAGCTCAACTTACAATTGTTTTCCACTATCTGCATATATTACAATACAGATACATTATTTTCTTAATTTCAACACAAAACTACCAAAATATACCAAATTATTTAAAATATTATATCATTATATACAGAATTACATCATTTTTATAAGTTTTTATGTGTTTACCTTCTCACTCAACATAAAATAAAAGTCAACCTCAATAAAAGTCAACCGCACTAAATATTTACATGCCCACAGAAGCTTACAAACAAGCCGGGCACTGTATTTTTAACTCGAAAACTTACTCTGGTGTGGCAGAAAGCGGCGCTGAAACAAATCCACCTGTTGTTCGCGGGAAGTCCCGGGCTTTGGTAATTTTCTACTCGACGCGGTACCACTAGCGCCACCTGTCCGCAGTCGCTGGAGATGCGAATTGAACATTGCTAGGTTATCAAAGGTTTTCGCGCCAGGTAGTGGTGGTTGTAAACCTGGCGATTTTAACGCCAACAACGGATCGAAATTCGGGCTATAGAAATCCAACTTATCGTCAACACTCTCACTTTCACGCACTTCATCTTTTTCTTCTTTATTATCACTTGTTTCGGACATAATACTGTTTGTTGAGCGTCGATGTTTTGTAAATCAATTTATTGGTTATAACACTCAGCTGTTTACACTGTTTTTGTGTCATCTATCGGGGAGTAGTTGAATTATAATATCAAATAATGCAATTACGGATATATTATCAAGTTATCTAAGTAATTTAAATTATATAAAGATTGAATATTATAAATTTGATTGATTGATTATCATTCTAATCCATAATAAGCGTAATAAATGTTAACGCCACGCATGTGACATCTGCCGAAGAATAGATGAATTAAAATTTCGAAAAATATGTTAATAGTTGTACATGCGGTTATGAAACTTTCACTCTTTTTGAGCGTAATTGTTTCCTTGTGCTCGTGCATGCTTTGGAAATGCGTGATTATTACTTGCAGCACGAGAAATGCAAAGGACGAGCCGTTTGCATAATTTCAGACGCATTCTGCAGATATCTGACTGATAGCATGCTTGTAAACGGCTTTGAAAAAAAAACGCTGGATAGAAAGTTGTGGCGTTTGGTAATGGTACATGAAATTAACATTCGTGGCGCTTGTTTTATTTATGAAAATACAGGTGGAAATAATTATTCCAGCATTATTTGTTGCTGAAAATTAGCATTTTGAAGACATTTTATTCTAATTATAAGTTTTGAGTGTACTAATTGCTTCGTGAAACAGCGTTTTCCGCGTTTCTACGTCAAATGAGACAATAATTATTGAATTAGCCGCATCACTGGACGTTTTGCTCTTTTCGTCGCGCTGCCGTTCGCAAATTGCAATGCAAATTGCACTTTCGCTCTCGCACGAGCGTCGACAGAGGAAAAAGTGGCCAATCGGCCACTGTCGATTATTATTATTCGTCGAAGAGCGCAATTAGCCGGTGTGTTTGGCACGCAACTCTTTGCTTTACCTTCCGCATTTCTTTGTTAGAAACATATAACATATATTATTTTTAATTGATGAACATTTTCTTGTTTACAGGAGGTGCCAGATTTTCAGCGTTCATGTGTCGACGAAAGTTCGATATTTACCGCGAAATTTCAAGGTATATAATGGAAATTGCAATAAACGTTTGTATAGTATTCAAATTTTTTTTAGGTCTCTATTGAAAGATTACATTCCGGGTGGCCGGAAAACACCAAGGGTTGACGTTGGCCAGGGGGTGGGCCGTCTTTTTACATCTTGAATTGCGTCCCAAAGCCGCGCAGCCGTGGCGGGGACTCACGTCCTTGGGGCCCCATCGCCCATGTCGCTGGCGATGCCCTTTATCGACAACGACCTGTTATGGTGTCCTGATAACGATGGAAAAATGGTCGATTTGTCTTCTTGCCTTCAAGTAAGTTTTTAAAATAAAATATTATCGTTTTCATTCAAATCATTTTTTATCGGTTAAGGGTTTTTACAACTTTTTTCTGTGGAAAAAGTAAAGCTTTCGCCTTTAAACATACTTTCCTCTTTTCAAGGATGCATCTGTTGCAATTGGTCAACAAAATGGCGCAGCTGGAGGCGGTTTGGGCGAACTCTCCCAATCCGATCTCTCCAGCCTCGTCCCACCTTTACAGGAGGACCAAAATCACATGCCTGATACTGAAGATATTTTCAAACATCTTAATGATCCGACGTTCGAATTAGACAACTTGCTTAATGAATTTAACGCTCAGGATATTAAGGTATTTTTTAATCCTTTTTATATATTCTTCCAAATTTTCCAAATTTTATCAATACATTTATTGTAGCAAGAGGAAAATAATAACGTGCCGATGGATCACACCGTTAGCAGTACGAATCTGACTCAGAAGAGTCAGCAGCAGGTGATGTTGGAGATGCGCTCTACGGCCATTAAATTTACGATCGCCGCCGCCAACCCGCTGCTGGCGGAGAAGTTGGCGGCGCCAACGACAAACGCGCAACTGCATAATTTGAACACGCCTCAGCAGCAGCGTCAACAGATGGCGCAACTGATACCGAAAGTGGAAAAAGGTAGGTGTATATTTAGTTGCATATAGCTAGACTTTACATTACGAAAAATGCATACTGTCTTTACTAAATTATATTCTTTAAAATACATACAATCGTAAAATGTATTGTTTAAACTTTTAATTGGTTGTAATTGTATGTATTTATATTTTTCAATCCAGAAACTGACATTCTAAAATATATTAGAATTTCTACCGCACGTGGAGGAATTTATAAATTTTTAGCATTTTTGCATGTGTATTTCGATAAAATTAATTTTATTTTTTCACAAGTTTTTAAAACGTGAGTTGGAACTGCATTGTTCGCCAACATAAATTTATATGTAAACAATTACTTGTTCAGAAACTAACCGGCCTAGGATTTTCACAATTTTTTTTTTCAAGTATCTTGTACTCGACTGTATTTTTCGTTTTGAAAATTTCATTTAACAGGGCGTGGGCCTTGTAAAGTAAAAAAGAAGTTGTATACGTCATTTTCCTTTGAATATGTATATTATATAAATCTATAATGATTCATGGCTCTATTTTTAACAATATTTGGAATTATTGAGAAAGTGAAGGTTTTGAATTCCATGTTATTCCATGCTAACATTCTGTCGTACTATCCTGAAAAGTGAAACAATGAAATAGATAGCTTCATATGCATACCTATATATTTTTCTAGTTATATTTTTCCAATGAAAATCCCGCAAATTATGTAAATATTAGAGCAGCTTTTTAAATATATTTTTCTAAAGTATTTTGTAACTATTGCGTGTCAGACTAAATATAATATAACTTTAAAATGAATTAAATTACATCCATATTGATAAATATTATTGAAAAATATGATAAATATATATCGTTGACAAAATCGATACTTCTGTTTCGCGAAGTCTTTTGATATCTAATATGCTAGCTAATAGATATCATTTCTATTTCTATTTCTATTCTACAAATTTTTTTCACGTTACTTTTTCACTATTTCACGGGTTCTTGAATTATCGATAATTAGTCATTGTCTGCAACATTTAGTAAGGATTGACAAGCTGTCTCTAATAAAATATCGAGTAAAACGATTAAGTTTTCAATATGAGCACTTTTAGACAGAGATCTGTAGGACGTTTGAACCGGAAATAAACGATAACGATACTGATGTAGTTGTAAGCTTTCTCAAATAACCTTTGGAACGGTCTTCAACGGAATTGCTAATATACGCCTACCGAATAAATTTCATCGGTTTACACGTGGAAACCCCTCTGCCTCGTTCAACACTTTCTTCATTAACCATTTGTTGTTTTATATTCAATACATTAAACAAGTGCATTTTCGCTGCACTAGAAATCAATTGCAACAGCAAATAAGGGAAGATAAGGGAACAAAATCCTTTTTATGTACTGAAGTTTGCAAAGTCCTAAAATACTACGCATGTAGCATAAACTATTTTAGTTGCTTATTCTTGTCATGTATTAATAATGATTTAGAGTTACATATTATAAATACTACAAAGCGTTAAAACCGCGATTTATAAACATTCAATATACAGAAATAATTGACAATTTCAATTAAAAATGGATAGGCCAATTTTGACATTCTACAACATGAAATGAAATTCAACCCTGGGAAAAATCCAGGCAATAAATTTTCGAAATATTTTTTGCAACACTTTCGACATAATGCAGGTTATTATGCGCTTTATTGGTGTTTGCCGATGCATCGCAACGGTAGTCAAGTTACGGGTGGGTCGTCGGGGGGTGTGTTTACCACTTAATCACAGTGTACCCAAGCGCCCTTCTCAACTTAAATCTCTCGAATCTTATGAATGAAAACCGAAGATGCTAACCTCGGAACAGTAGCACTACTCACGCCCTCAAATAATGCCATCATTCTCTTCGCCTGCCAGAGTCAAGTGTCCCGATTCACATAATTCTCTACATCGCACAAGGTGGTGCGTTGTGGTGTCGAACTGTTTAGTGTCAAATTTTAATTATCCCTCACTACAGCGCAACAATCTATCATGTAGAAATTTGTGTTTGTTGAATGTTGTTTTAACAAGCTGGAAACAGCGTGACAAGATACAAGATGTAGTCGCTTCACGATTTTATGCTTATTACGTGCGTCGTTAAAATATTTCGAGACGATAATAAGACCCTTTTGCTTTTTTTCGCTCAAGCTATAAAAATATTTCCAAATATTTAAAATGCACACAGTCTGTGCGTGTGTGGTGATCATTTTTTAGGGGGAAGTATTTAAAAACGTGACTTTTATTGTTGTTTTTAAAATGCTCCCCTTTTCTGGAGACATGTGTTTAATAATCACTTCGAAAATTAGTAAAATTAGTCTCACTATTTATATATTTCAGTGTTTACCAAAACTTTTGTAAAAAATGACTTCCTTTTATCATTTAGAAACGTTAGAATTTAGTTGAGAAGTTAGTTTTTGTTTCGAATTTAGCTACAATCTCTTCAGACTCCATTTATTTCGTTTTAGACCTAGAAATAATTACAAACAAGAGTAATTAGCGTAATTTCCTATCGATTCGCTTATTAAATCTCAGTTATATCGGAAGTAATAGCGTATCTAATAAAAAATCGTGGATTATTCTCACATGTTTGATGATTTAGGTCGTTTTTCGGAACTGGAGCAAGGAAATACCAATTGCGCTGAACTCATGAAAAATGAACGCGACGCCATCACGTGTAAGGCGCAATTAATTAGGTCAGGGAATGAAAGTAGTACAAGAACATCTACGAATTTTGTTGGTGGAGGGTAGTTGTGGGAGTGCACGAAAACGGTTTCGTAATTGCCGGTTTACCGAGCACAAATGCGAAGGAAGGCGTGTGTTTGCACAGACAGCTTCTTTGGATTTGGAAAAAGTTGTTATTATAAGGGGGCTTGACGCAGGCGACATTCAAATCTTGAAATGAAAGTAGGACAAAAACGTTGATTAATTGGCAGAGGATGCTGGGTGGAAACGGAAGGGTTATGTGGGAAGGGTGAAGGTTTTTGGGAGTATGTGTAACATTATCAAGATGAATTGCTTTGATATTTGTTGAATAAATCATAAAGTCAACCTATTTACTTATTCTTGCTGATTTGTAATCTGCGTTACCTTTTCGTTTTACATATAGATTAGCAGGAAACTAATTCAAATTTGCATTATTTGGTCTTTGATATATTTATGCTAGGTTAGGTTCAGGTACTTGTAAAATTAGTTGAAGGTTAAAATGATAAAGTACTGCAATTTAGTTTGATTGGGTTGGTTTAAAACTGATTTATCCATTACTTGTCAGAAAAGAGTAAGTTAGGTTAGGTAGGAATACATTATAAAAAGTACCAAGTTTTTGTTTTCTAAGATCAGGTTAGAATAAGATAGGTTAGAATATAATAAATTGATTTCTATACTTTACTGCAGGTAGTTTAAGTTAGGTTAAACTAGATTGAGTTAGGTTAGATTATGATGTGTAAAGTTATGTTGGTTTAGATTAGGTATTAGGTTAAGGTTGTTCTGTAATCTGCGACCCTCATCGTTCTGAACGCTTTTGGAAAGAAATTAAATTAATTTTAAAAATTGGGGGTAAATGCCCGTTTTCACTCTTCACGGGTTTTCCCAACTATTTTGATATATAACCTCGTAAGAGTTGTAGCGGTATGTCCAATGACTGCTGACCTACAGCAATTTAGTTTGGTTGGGTTGATTTAGAACAGATTAATCTATTACTTATCAGAAAAGCGTAAGTTATGTTAGGTAGGGATACATTACAAAAAGTACCAGTCGAAAGTGTTTTCTAAGATCCGGTTAGAATCAAGTAGGTTAGATTATAATAAATTGATTTCTATACTATACTTAAGTTAGTTTAAGTTAGGTTAAACTAGATAGAGTTAGGTTAGATTATGATGTGTAAAGTTTGGTTGGGTTAGAGTAGGTGTTGGGTAAGGTATGATTAAGTCAGATGTGTCCTGTAATCTGCGACTCTCGTCGTTCTGAACGTGTTGGAAAGAAATTAAGTTGATTTTAAAAAATTGGGCGTAAATTCCCCCTCGAATTTTCCCCCTCTTCACGAGTTTTTCCAACTACTTTGATATATAACCTCATGTTCAATGACTGCTGACCAGAAGTTCCCGGGTTCGATTACCGGTGGGTTTACTTGTCAACTGATTCGCGAATATTTACGCTTCATTTTCGTTAACAATAAGATTAAATTGTCCATAGTTAAGAAGTTTATTTAAAAGTAATGCTAAAAGAAAACACCCGAAACATAAACAATAAGGAAGGCAGACCTCTCGCTTCAATGATTGTTGTTGGCTACTGATAAGGTGACATACAAAACTCGCACGCATGAGAAGGAAAAACGCGATAACAAAACTCGTGACGAGTTATATCGAGGGTTGGTATCACATCTTTTGAGCGCTTTTTCAAGTTCTCCTAAATAAGGGTTATCTGTATTGTTAAACATACTCTGTTTAATATATAATTTAACACATTCTTTCGATTATCACCATTTCACGGTTCAAAGGAATTCTTGTTTAATTGAAATAAACCCTAAAACACCCCCTACTAAGGATGTCTGGCCCTTCCGTCAAAATTTGGTCTCCTCAAAATAAGCCTACATACTGATTATATAGAAGTTACAAATGATAACATATAATCAACAATTGTAAACATTGTAAAGTTAAATAAATGTTAACAGTATTAATAGTAACAGTAAATGTTTCATTTTAACGGTAGACCTTTAAATTTTCCAACAAATGAACGCATTTATGCCCATTTCATCACATTCGACTTTTTACGTATTTGTGTCGTTCCTCGTATTAAATGCGCATTAATCTCCTTAGTGACTAAAAATTAAGCGTGAACTTTATCATCCTATCGTAAATTACCAATCTCTACTATTAGCAACAGGTAAGATGGCGTCCAAGCGTTTCGAAGCGTTCGACGACGCCGATGTTTCGAGTGAATTCTGTGTTCAAAATCAGCCTTGTAACCGTTTCGCCTTATTTCAATTTTTAATAGCCATCGCGTTTGCCTGCAAACGAGCGAATACACACTGACAAACCAACATTTTCGTCGTTATTGTCGCCGAAAAAGTTAATATCTCTTAAAAAAAATATTCAGATGTTTTAAATAATTCCTGAAGATCTCAATTTTTGTGTGTGTTTCTCTTTAATATAGCCGCGCAGGATAAATCCGGCTGTTATCCGGTGAATTGCGAGGAGGGCAAACGGAGCAAAATCGTCGTGTTCGCGGTTCGGCGTTCAGTAAGCGGGTCATGGCTGGCATTGCGTCAGTTTCACTTCTGCATAAGGAAGTCTCGATGCGCGGCGGCGTGGCGTTCCGAAAGAAAGGGAAATCCTTACCAGCAGCAGCAACATAGCGGCGAAACCGCTCTCGGGTGTGATTGGCACACACGCGCCGCAAAAATAACGTACATGGGAGTCGGGGCTCGTGCAGTGCGCGAGAGATTAAATTGTTCGCCGGAGATGCCGTAACACCTCCACCGTGTCGGTTGCCACATCATCTTCACCGAGGCATTTGCACACTTCTCGTCATCATCATCACAGCTGCGATGCTGCTCCTTGATAGATAGTTATAGAAATAGACAGACAGAGAAAGAGATTGGGAAAGATACAAAGGGTGAGATAGAGGGAAAACACAGAGAGAGAGCGAGAGAAGCGTCATTAATTTCGATGTGCGGCTTACTCTTTCACAATCAATGCGCTTTAGCGCATTTTGCACGTTTATGAAATGTTTAAATCGCTTAAATGTCAGTGAAAATGACAAGGATCACAAAGTGAGTGCTGTTTTTATGAGGGTAATAAATAGGAAATGGTTATTCGTTTGCCATTTTAGTTATTTTGTACTTTTTTAAACGTTGATTATTTTTATTAAAATGTTTTATAGAAACGGGAAAAATTCTCATTAAACCTATTCCTTAAGCTGTTCTTTATATATACCTTTCAAATTCCATAACTTAGATTTTTGGTTTTTTTATTTCGATGTATTTCAGAAAATATTCATCGTTTATTTGGTTGAAAATTTTTGTACGTCGAGTCCATATATAGATATAATTTAGGTTAATGAGGTTTTTTCAGTTTTGCACCATTTGGCCAGAAAAAAGGAATCAAAACGTTGACATATATCTTCTTGACGCAACGGCGGTAAGTTATCGTTGCGACGTTGTTTTTACAATATGCAAGTATTTACCTCATCGTGGTAATCGTGGCGCAAATAGGATAAACATCGACATTCTGATTTTATTTCTGGCCAAACGGCGCAAAACGGCGAAAAGTAATATTAACCTAAATTATATCTATGTATGTACTACATGTACACAATTTTTCAGTCTAATAAGTGTTGGACAATCCTGACACTCCCATTCTGAATCCTCAAGTGATATGAGGAAGAAATGGCGACTAGTCAAGAAACTCATTTTTGTTTTCCACAGCTTGCAAAGTTCGAAAGAAAATAAAAGATAGACAGTTAAAGAATTGAGTTGCTCATTCATTTCATGTACTTACTATCATTACATTGCTACCATTACTTTAATATGCTGTATTTAGTTCATAAAACGTAATACTATAAAAAAGAAACAAAATAAATAGTATTTCACCATTATTTTTAAAGTAATTTAGTAAATAAATGAATGAATGTGACCTTGACAGTCATCAGTTGCAACCTATTACAATAAATCTAATTATATTAGGCGTGAAGAATTGTTCCATTTTGAGATTAGATTCCTTTTTGGGAAGTAAGTGTTGTAAGGTGTGTTTATATAATACAGCAACGAGAACGAACTTATTTAAGTAGTAGTTTTACTTTAAACTTGATTCAAATACCAATTATATTCCTATATTAAATTTCTTTGGGTTAGGTTAAAAACGATTAGGTAAACAAACCAGCCTATAAAATTTAAACCAAAATGTCATTAAACTGTGACGTTTCGACAATCAACAAATTCACGCATATAACCATTCAAGTGACATTTAAAAGCCCAACATATTGGAACTGACGATATTTTCCAAGTCGATCTACAGTCGATTATACAGCCAGTTCTAGAAACCTAGATGCTTTACAACACTTTAGCAGTTTTTGCTCATATTTTCCAATCACATGCGAATGCCGTTGCATTTTTATTTGCAGTTTATCGCTCGGATTGATATGAAACGTCGTCGACGCAAATCTGTTCAGATGTTGATTGCACACATGCTGGTAGCGTTTATCGAACGGCAGAGAGCATTTAAGACGTTCTTCAGCGGTTGCAAATGTTTGAACGCCGATTGCGACTCGGCGCGGATTCGCGCCTTAGCTGATTGCGACTCGTACAGGTGTAGTTCACCTCGTGCCAAATAAATACTCATTTTGGCACGAAACGGATTAGGTCGGCACTTCGTCGTCGTCGTTGACGAGGCATGGGTGAAACGTGCTGCATGAGCATGATGCGCACACTGTACTTCAGTCATTCCGATGCGAATGACGCGACGCGTTTCATGGTAACATTGTTGCAAACGTTAAAAGTTTTGGACTTTCCAGATTTGCATTTTTAGGTCGAGTTAATCACTATTAAGAATAGTATGAAATAGAGAAAAAGAGATTATTTTTACCGGCTCAAAAATGTCATGATTTCCCGGATTATTTTCTCACTTACCTTAACTCAAAATACGTTTTTGAGTTGCTCAGATGTGTATACTCGACCGCTATTAAATTTGATCGGAAAAGAAAAATCATAAAGTTTTTACAAAGTTTATTTTACAGTTTTTACAAATATTTTGGCAATTTCACAAATTTTAGAATGCTTTCTTCTAAGAGTTTGTCATCAATTATTCTATATTTTGGAGTTTAATAAGAATCAGAATTTTTTGGTATTGGTTTGGTGTTGATATGCCTAAAAATCAGTCTGAAAGCGAAGAACTTATTTAAACATTTTGAAAATTGTTTATTATACAGTACTTTAAATATATCTTAAAAATTATTAACTTTTAGTACATTTTCTGCCTAAAGTTTGACATCAATTATTCCATATTTACGAGTTTGATAAGGCTACTAAATCGATACCAGTTACTAAAGAGGCAGTTTAGTAGCTGATAATATTACTAAAAAGGATTCAGAAAGTGCTGAGTTTATTTATGAACTTTAAAATTATCTACTTTATGGTATTTTTAAAAATACTTTATTAATTACGCTAAATTTACATGTGTTTTCTTCAGTTTGGCATACATTATTATTCGATCGATAACAGTTTCATGAAGAGCCTGCATTTTAATAGTTTATTGAATAGCTTATTTAAATAAATTTAAAAATGACTATTTCATAGTAGTTATAAAAATATGCTTAAATCAACACTTCATACATATTACAATATGCGGATGCTACAGCACTAGTAACACACGTCCGGAAAATGGAAACTTGCATGAACCAACTACAGGCCCTGACAGACACCATCAACGATTGGTTTAAGAAATGGCACCTAAATATTAACCCAAGTAAATGTCATCTGTTTATACCATATCATAAGATAACACCGGCGACTTCCAACCTCAGCATAGACAACGTAATCATAC
>JAODAC010000016.1:1026987-1079308 GCA_027575185.1 Mimaenictus wilsoni | reverse complement strand
TATCTTTCTTAGGGGTTGGAACATCACCTATCTCCTTTTTATACATAAGATATGACAAAGAAACCCCGGAGGCGTCGACGACGCGCATTGCCAGCTGTAACGCGCTAGCGACACACTGTCGTGACACGTGCCGGGTGCCGGGTGGTTGTGAAAGTGAGAGCGACGGACAGGCTCTCTCATTTAATAGCGCGCCCAGGTAGAAAAACCGCGTTTGCAGCACCCAGTGTATAAATTACTTTTTCGGTGTTGTAAACGATTAACTTAACAATGAAGGTGCGGTCAACCGCACTTGAAAAGTCAAGAGTGGCAATAAAGAATTCGGGGTTTCGGGGTAGACTCGCATTGTTGATTTGCATGTATTTGGTTTTACTACTGTTAATTTTGAGGCCCCACTTCAGGTATTGCGTTACATCCTACGCAGTATGAACTCGAAATCAAAAGTATCCTGGGCGATAATGACCTGGTCATCCGTTCAAGTTCAGGTTGTATAAGCAGGTTTCGTTGACTAAATTACAACTACATTAAATAAGTACAGTTGGTCAACATAAACACAAGTACCCGGATTAATTATCTAATTGTCTAAATAACTGAAATATAATGAGATATAAATGTATTGGTGCTGGTTTCAGTTTTTAAATAACACCAAAGAAATCGGCTCTTTTTAGCACAAATAAATCCGCCTTACGTATTGACATAACTGGGCAAGGGCATGACCTACCCCACTAGAAACCACAATGCACGTGCCACCCCAAACCGCCTCCGCCACTAAGCCGTTCGTTACAAATCTCGCATGATTCAAGTAATAACGATTTCTTGTCGCACAGAGCTCTCGCCACTCGCCAAAACCACCTTTATTGAAATAACAATTTCGTAAAGTGCTTGCTACACTTTTCGAAATGAACATTAATTATTAATCCCCACAAATTTCTTAATCTAACAATAAGACGCTTTAATTTCCTTGCAAGCAAAATGTAACCAAAGCAATACGATGGAAAGACAGTCAACTCATCCACGCGAATAAATGTCGCAAATTGATCACAATCAACGGAGGCTGGCAAACAAATTAATCGACTTGGCAAAAAAGAAAACACGCGATTTACACTTTGGCTGGCGAATTCCCAATCGGCATCGCTTTTAATTGGACCGGCTGTCCGTTTTCATTAAGGCAATTCCCCACAAATAAGTTGCAATCACAAGTGGCAAGTGGTCACGGGGCCGTTTTGCATTCTTTTTCTACATTTTGTTTCCATTCTGCTGCGCGTTTGCAATGCACGCGATCAAAGCGCGGGGGACATGTGCCAATGTGCATCGCGGTGGAAAGAGGTGGTGCGCGGCGGCAGGCGACGCCGTGCAGTTTGGCTGTGCAGCATGGAAAGCGTCGGGCTGGTCGGGAAAATCGATACATGCGGCGGCGTCTGGAGCCGTACCGAGAGTCCTCGCCGGCACCCAGTCGCAGTTTTCAGCTGCCCACTGCTCGGTGCACAACGCGATTCGCGTACCACTTACCACATTTTCCTGTTTGTTACCCGATGGAATTTGTAAAACATCAGTGAAAGTTACCAACCAAGTTCAAAGGCATTAGGAAATTTACGAGTAGGCCCTGAGAAACTAGCGTAAACGCGATAATTTCACTCGGAAAAACAATAAAACAAGCGTCGATAAGACGATAAGATAAACAATTTGAACATTGGCACTTTGCACGTAAGGCAGCGATTAGAGACATTTGACATTGTCGCCGGCGTTGTGGGATCTCGTATATATAACACTATCGATTTGCGGGCGTTTTTTAGCCAATTAATTATCTTTCAATACCTCCGGGGACTCGCGCAGATATCGGTAAACCCCCAGGTGGTTACCGTTGGCGTCGTCAAACGTCGTCTATCGTAGCGTATAAAACAACTCCTACAACGGGGAACCACACGCCAGACAACCGCCACTTCTACTATCACCACGTGCTATGGAAAATCCATCGCGATTTTCTGGTAAAATTGGTTCTTACTTACTTAAAATTGCGAAATTTCGAAGAGAAACTCCTAAATTCTAGGAAATCTCTTAAAGATAGTTGAAAGGACTAGAATGTCTTAATTATGGATCTGTTTGTTATCAGAATATCTCTTCGCCAAAATGCCCGAAGACAATAATATCAACAACGTCAAGATCGAGTTCACCGAACGATCCGATAAGAAGGAGATGACGGGTGTTCGCAAGTGGTTATCGGAGAACCTCTTGCTTTTGCTCACGCTCGGTGGTGTTGCATTCGGTGCAATTATTGGTAAGTTAAAGACCCTTGCATTTATTAATTTTAACGGTATTTAACGGTTTGATATTTAGCAGTTTTGAACCCTAGTCATATGCATTTCGAATAAACTACAGAACAAATGACTTGCAAACTAATTTAGTTGAATGGGTTTTCTGTGGAGTTGATAAAACAAGTCGAGCAATTAATAGATGAATAAACTCACACTTTGATAATAATATTGCCAGTGCATTTCTTTTTTCAAGTGCCTTTTTATGGCTTAATTATATGAAATGTATGCTTCTTATTTGGTTTGATAAAAATATTGTGTTTGGTCCGTAGACCTGGCCATCGACCACACTGGTCCTTCAGCCCGGTTTGTTGACACTTTTTATTGTTATTCTTGTATTACATGTTATGACAATATGAATTGTAATGCGACGTTGTGTTAGTGATGCTGTTGTGGCTTATGAATTTGTTTTTCACGTGGTGTGAGTGTTGAGTTGTTTTTGATAGAAGTTCTTTGTTTTGTGTTGGGTGCATTGGGTTGCGGTAATTTTGCGATTGGTGATTTATCCCGACGAGTAGATTTTTTGTAGATGTGAAATTTTTCTTAGCTGTGAATTTTGAGTGTGATTTTTAATTGTGAATATAATGATGGGTGCCCACCCCGGGGACTCGGACCCCCCGTCCGACTGCGTGGTAGACCGATGCACTACCAGCTTTGCTGCCCAGGTGGGCTTTGGTTTGATATTTAGCAGTTTTTAACCCTGTTCAAAACTGTCACAAATTTTTAGAAAACTTCCTCACTTTCCTCACTTCTTATTCTGTCTAATTTAGTTACTCCATACACTCTTCTCAGGCATTTCATCTCTGTTGCTATTATTTGGCTAATTAATGATGTTTGATGATGAAAGTTATGATGATGATGATGATGATGAATACTGTATGTATGTCAAAAATGTATAAAACAACTTTTTATAACTTCATTTATTAGCCAGAATCCTGTTTCCAGGCAGAATAGATAGTTTCTTCTCTCTTAAAGGAACGTAGTAGGTTTGACAACGTTGGACATTTCTCAAATATGACACTGCAACACTGCAGATATGTCAAACTGATAGCAGAACATCTGGTGACTGCCTTCTTATACAGTATAACTCATTCCACGATTTACAAAAAAACAGTATTTTAGAAGAAACGGTAACTCTTCGGTTACAGTTCCATGTTTCGCAACAATATGTTAATATAGGCCGATACACTGCTTTATAGATTCTTACTTTTATCCTTGTTGAAAGCTCTCATTTGTTGAATATTGGTCTTCTCTATCCTATGAATAAACTCACACTTTGATAATAATATTGCCAGTACATTTTTTTTCAAGTGCCTTTGTATTGCTTAATTATATGAATTTTATGCTTCTTATTTATTTTCTTTCGTTATTTAGCAGTTTTTAAGCCTGTTCAAAACTGTCACAAATTTTTAAAAAATTTCAAGAACAAGTAAAGCGTTTTAAGATGTCTAAAATTGAGATTTAGAATAACTTCTAACATCTTTTATTTATTTTTTTTTTATTTACTTGATTTACTTTAATTTATATTTAAATTTCTGTTATTTAACGACTCATTGACGTAATTTTCTTCAATTAATCACATTTGTAATTCAATAAGAATTAAATATTTTTCGCCATTTTGCTATTTCCCAAAAGTAGGTTAGTAGGTCTATTCCTATGCGTTTTTATAAAACTATTCGGATTTTTGATTAACCTGCAATTTTCCTAAGTATGTCAAATTGAATTGTACAAACTACCAGTCAGTCAGTTACAGCTCAGCTAACAATAAGCTTGATTGCATAAAACTTATTAACTATGTAACAATTAATCGATTTTATCGGCCTTTATTATCGAAATGATTTGTTTTTCAATAACTTTATTAAAAATATGAAGCAGTATAGCAATATACAATACCGCATTCAAGGAAACATCTGATTGTACCCAACTAAAAGTAGTAAACACTAAAAGCAGTAGTAGTAATATAATTATTACAATAATGAATTTTAATGACCATATTTTGACATAGTTTCATTATCTACCGAACTGTTTTGTCGACAATGCGTGTGTCAAGCTTTTTTTTCATCGGTTAGCTTACTAGGGGAGTCTCTCAATTGTCCCTCTAAGATTTGTATGAAAATTTTTGAACGCAAGTTTCATTTTATTTCTGATATACCTTGATAATTGTTGCAGTAAATACTCAAAATGATACCGGTTTATTTCCTTGCATATATTAATGACTCTCCAAACGCGGTCTTTAAAAACACGTTTATTTTTTTATCGCGGTTAAAAATTTGGAGACCATCGATAACCGCAATCACCGTATTTTTTTCAAATTGCATTAAACGATTAAAAAATTTTACGCAAATCTGAGAGGAATGCACACAGTTCTAGAGATATATTGAATTTACGATTTTTGACCAATTTTTGACTAGCTATGATAGGGATGAAACTTACAGTGTATTATTTCAGATAGTTTCTACGTGTTCTCATGAAATATTGGGTTTGTAGCTCATATACTTCTCGAGATATATTGATTTTACGATTTTTGACCAATTTTTGTCTAGCTCCGATCGGGATGAAACTCACAGGGTATTATTTCAGATAGTTTCTGCGAGTCCTCACAAAATATGGGGTTTATAGCTCACATAGTTCTCGAGATATATTGATTTAACGATTTTCGAACAATCTGAGATGGACAATTGAGACACTCCCCTTGTTTAATAAATGCATAAATTTAAAAATATGAAAATTCTAAAATATATGTAATTATCAAATCATCAAAGTATCCCTCTTCGCTGCAGAAAGGATAAGCAACTGAAGTATTTTAATTAACGTTCGCGCCAAAGTGAAGTGGCTCCCTCTTGAAACAAGTAGCGCAGAACTCTAGGCATAGGGTTGCATAATCCCCGCGGCGGTTGGTTCTTACGGAAGATTCGAGAGCGGTTAATTTGCAATTCAATTGTTCCCAAGGTTATGCAAACCCCATGCAAATTCATTCCACTTTGATTAGACGCTTCTAGCAAAGAGCATTTTATGATTATTTGCGACTTTAAGATGTATGTCAACAAAAAGGAATTTATATTTTCTGATTTCTGATGAGTATACCATGTTGGACGTGCCGTCGAAAAATCTAGAGGAAAACATAAAAGTTCCCATCTGAACTTGACCTCAATAATGTCACAGTTGTAGTGTTTGTAGATCACAGTGTTGGGTATCAGACAATAGGTAGGCATACACAATATGGAAAGTAATGAGGGGCCGATTAGCTTAATGAGCTTTCCTTATGAAGCGTGAATGTACTAATTGCCTATTAGTCGTAATCTATTGAGGTTGACGAGTAGTAAATATCAATCAAACATTTAAAGACTTGTAGTTTGTGGTAATTCAATTTGTAACAAAGTTAGATTATCCTGAAGGGTTGTTGAATAATTGATGAAAGAACAATCGAAAAGAAAATATAAATCTTTTAAAACGTTCCAGTACAAAAAAGATTTGTAAAAGATTTTTCTAAGTGTCAACCAAAGAGAATTTAATCCTCTTTAATTTTTTTATATGATTTTTCTAATTACCATGTAAGAAAGCTGAGTAATTAAGAAAAAATAAAGAGAAAACAAATTTGTCTAAAAATTCGATAGAAATTATAGATAGTTATTTATCAATTCCTTTCAAAATATCAATATTCGGCTGAGAATTTAATTCCTTTTAATATGATGCACAGTTTGTAGAAATTATCTTGAAGTGTCATTGAATAATTGGCGAAAGAAAAACAGAAAATAGAAAATATTATAAGGCGTTTGAAGCGTTCCAGGAACAAACAATTGATGAAAACTTGACCGAGAATAATGTGTGAAATTATTAACCTATTTCTAGAGAAATGCCAACATTTCAAAGAGAATTCAATCCTTTTTAATTTTTTATATGAGTTCCCTAATTGTCATGTAAGAAATTTGAGTAATTAAGGAAAAATAAAGAGAAAACAAATTTGTCTAAAAATTCGATAGAAATTTTCAATGAACTTTAATGACCTATAATTGCGAAAGTTATTTATCAATTCCTTTCAAAATATCAATATTCGGCTGAGAATTTAATTCCTTTTAATATGATGCACAGTTTGTAGAAATTATCTTGAAGTGTCATTGAATAATTGGCGAAAGAAAAACAGAAAATAGAAAATATTATAAGGCGTTTGAAGCGTTCCAGGAACAAACAATTGATGAAAACTTGACCGAGAATAATGTGTGAAATTATTAACCTATTTCTAGAGAAATGCCAACATTTCAAAGAGAATTCAATCCTTTTTAATTTTTTATATGAGTTCCCTAATTGTCATGTAAGAAATTTGAGTAATTAAGGAAAAATAAAGAGAAAACAAATTTGTCTAAAAATTCGATAGAAATTTTCAATGAACTTTAATGACCTATAATTGCGAAAGTTATTTATCAATTCCTTTCAAAATTTCAATATTCAGCTGAGAATTTAATTCCCTTTAATATGATGCACAGTTTGTAGTAATTATCTTGAAGTGTCAATAAATAATTGGCGAAAAAAACAGCGAATAGAAAATATCATAAGGCGTTTGAAGCGTTCCAGGAACAAAAAATTGAAGAAAACTTGACCGAGAAGAATGTCTGAAATTATTAACGTATTTCCAGAGAAATACCAACATTTCAAAGAGAATTTAATCCTCTTTAAATTTTTTATAAGATGTTTTCCAATTTTCATATAAGAAATTTGAGTAGTTTAAGGAAACATGAAGAGAAAACAAAATTGTCTAAAAACTCACAATCAGTAAAAATTGTCAATGTACTTTGATGAACTATAAATCCTAAAGTTATTAATCAATTTCATTCAAAATCACATCATTCGGCAGGCAATTTTATGCTCTTTAATTTAATGTATTTAATTTAATGTATTTAATTTAATGTATTTAACATATCATTGCAATGGAACTAAACGACTCTTGAATTATTTTAAGAAAATTTGAGAAAACAAGATGTTCTTTAAATTGTATAAGAATGTTTAAATTTCTATAATTTGCTAATAAATGAAGTATTTTTTACGCACAATACATATACTCAATGCAAATGTTACTCGTTACCACATGGCACAATCACAATTATACAGGGCGTTACAGAAATCGCGTTAATAATTAAAAATATTTGTAACAATACGGATTAAATTATTTCATGCAAAAAGAACTTAGGGGAAACCTCCCAGTTTGGAAACCTGACATAGATGATTGTACATGAGCATAAATAATCGTCCTTTTGCTCATTACCGCGATTACAATTCAAATATAGGCACCAGTTTAGATCATAGTCCACATTTATCCAAGTTCTTAAATTGTATTTACGAGAATCTGGCATTTAAAGAAATGTGGCTACTGGCAACGAAAGTGGTAACAAAGGAGAATCTGACATTTGATGTATATCTAAAAATAAGTTAGTTGAAAAGGTGAAAAGTGGCGATGGCGCGATGTTGCACTAAAAATTAGAATCCATTTAAGATTCTCTTTCGATTTATGTTTCCGTATAGCTCAAGTTCAAGGTTACAGAACGACGCAATTCGTGCCAAATGTGCATTCATTCATTCATGCGTAGTCCGCATTGTGTCTGTATTGATTACGCTTTTCAGGATTCGGTTTAAGACCCTGCAATCTCTCGGATGACTCGATCACGTTGATCTCCTACCCCGGCGAACTCTTCATGCGTCTGCTCAAGTTGATCATACTCCCGCTGATCATCTCCAGCCTGGTGGCGGGCAGCGCCAGTCTGAATGCGAAACTCAACGGTCGCATCGCCGTCCGCACTCTGATCTACTTCCTCTGCACGTCCGTTATCAACGCCATTCTTGGCGTCATTCTGGTGACGATCATTCATCCCGGCCATCCTGGTCTCAAGGAAACACTCGGAAATGGGAATGAAAATCGCGGAGCTACGAGCATGCTCGACAGTCTTCTGGATCTTGGCAGGTAATTAGCATTCGCGTTGTGTGATTTTCCGTTATTATTTTACGTACCGGAAGTAAGTAAACGTGAATAAGTCGATATGAATCGTGCAATAAATTTCCTAACTCTGTTGAGAGAGATGCAGATCAAGGAAACCGGCCTGCGTCCATGGCACGCGGCCAGGAATATATCACATGTGCGAATTCCTGCGGCGCATGAATGTATACGTTCGAATATGAGCAAATGTTGTGGAAAACTTTTGATAGTCACATGGTTCAGCAGCAGCAGTGCTGAAGATATGTGAAACAAGATCAGACCGCTTGTCGCTCCTTTCTACATACATTGTTGTTTTCTATCTCTTTTTTAGAAACATCGTTGCTGATAATATATTTCAAGCGACTTTCCAGCAGGTAGGCCATCTGTTACACTGTCATTTGCTGGCAATTGTAATAAAATTCAGCAAAATAAACATAGTTGACACTCACTTTGTTGGCATTGAGTGCCTTTGCGAAAACGCGGAGCGCTCGTTTTTATAAAGTGGAATTTTTACAGGCCCACACCGCGTACGTTAACAACACGAATATCATCTTCAATGGGGAGAACGGAACGTATGATGTTAGTGAAAATTTAGTACGGCAGATAAACTATAGGTAAGAAATGCCATTGATTATAGATTAATAACATAGGTTATCTTGTTACTGTAAGGAAAAGATGACCTCTATTAAATACTATTGCACGAAGGAAGGATGATAGATGGGGGAAGCGGGTGTGGGTATGGTGTGTTAGAAGAGGGTCCCCTTCAGTGCCCAATGCCAGTTGTTATGTTTGTGTCTGCTCCTTTCCCTGTTGGTATTCTCAGTTTGGTCTTTCGATTGCCACAGTTCATTAGTTTGATGGTTTCGATTAAGTTTTTTTTGGGGGCGTTGTGAGCGTAGGAGTGACCGGAGCACGTTGCCCTTCGAAAGGGGAGCACTTAAACTTTACTACGACCACGTTGGTCGTCGTGGCTCACCCAGGATCATTTTTATCTTTGTCTCATCTCCATGGAGGTCCTCATTGGAGGGCAGTTTAGGAAGCTATACAGCATAGCCAACCGAACCTCTGATTGCCATTTCCTCTACTTTTTTCCTCTGAAGGATCGATTTTGCATATTTTGCGATTATTAGATTGATCGGGTTTGCGCTAACCTAACCTCTAATTCGTCTCTACTTGTCAACCATTGTCTGCTGTTGGAAAACGTATGCTCTCGATTGCGTTGGAGTGTATTCCACTAACAATGAGTTTAGTACGTCTAATAATCGGTCACGATCAAATGTTTTTTAATCCACAAATCAAAGAAATGCTGGTTTGTTGAATTCCCATGTTTTTTTTCTACAAATTGCCGCACCACATAGATGGCGTCTGTGGTGGAGTTGTTCTTTCGAAAACCTTCTTGTTCCTCCTGCATTGCTATCTTCTCCGTTAATGCCTTAGCACTCCCATTATATAACATACACATTTCATAAAATCCTGCTCCTCTCCTCCAATCCACAGCTAATCATAGCCAGCAATGCCTGTGGCGAACCAACGTCGGCGGCCCTGGTTGATGGCAAGGGAACGCACCGGGTTCCGAACAGAGGTGTATTTGCGACGGAAGAGAAAGGGGACGTGTACTGAGTGGCGCCCCTTAGTGATAGCGCGGTGAACGCACTGGGCCCACATACAGTCCTTTAACGTCCAGAAAAGGAAGAAATCAGGCCGGCAGCTACCAGCTGCCTGTGTTGCGCGTTTGGGAAGGTACAGATGAGAAGAGGCTCATTCGGCGTTCGGATAGCAACTGATTTTATTTTGTAAAAATGTAAACCTAGAAGCTGGTGCGTACCGCCCGCACACAACCCTCCTTGCGGTACCACCACTTCCTTTACAAGACTCTTATATCTAGGTGGTGAGGCTGATCCCGCCCTCACCAGCGCATTGCTATGCATGCAGACACACCCTATCTTACGGTGGTTCTCTCTCTCTCTCTTTCTGTGGGTGTGTCCGATCTCTGGATGTATCTAGGCGAGCCGATATATTCGCCAAGCATATGATACAATCGCTTGGACCACCCGGAATGGGTGATAAAAACCAGGCGTATGCAAGGCGCCAGCCCGTCGCGTCAATCACTTCAATCTCTGGGCATCTTGGGTTTATCGTATTCGCATATTTAATTCTTAATGGCCCAGAGATTAGAAATGTGAGACGAGGAGTATACTTTACAAAAATATATGAAAGAACTTAAGTTTAGACTAAACAGCTTGGCGAAAAGGCTCAAAATTGCCACGCCATTCGCAACAATGCCCTTAACCCCAAAGTACAAGAGATCCCTCGTATCCATAAACCTATCACACCTGCCCAACATAGCCTGTCTCGACAGGCTATGTCTCGAGCCACCAATCGTCCGCATACGCAAGCATCTAAACCTTATTGACTCCAAAACCCTTCTTCTCTATCTTGACCCATTCTTAGCACTCTTTCTAACTCTAAGACTAACAATAAGCTATAAAACCCAAGTTTGAAGTATGGAGGCATCACTACAAGAGAAACCTTTAAAAACAACATAGGATACACAACTATACAGATTAATCTTGGGAAAGCATTTAAAGACCTATGTTTTAGGTCTGGAACAAATACTTTGGGCATCGTCTTCTTCTGCCTCATCTTCGGCACAATTCTCGGCACACTTGGCGAGAAATCCAAAGTCGTCATCGAATTCTTCACGGTGACCTTCGAGGTGGTAATGAAGTTCGTCACCGGCGTCATGTGGCTAACGCCGGTGGGCATCAGCAGCGTGATCGCCGGAAAGATTCTCGGCGTAAACGACCTCGCTCTTGTCATCTCCAATCTGGCCTGCTTCATCGCCACCGTCGTCCTCGGCGTCTTCCTCTACCAGCTGATCTTCATGCAGCTGATCTACCTCGTCTTCGTGCGCAAGAATCCCTTCAAATTCTACGTCGGCCTGGTGCAGAGCACATGCACGGCGTTCGCAACAGCGAGCACGGCCGCCGCCCTGCCGATCACCTTCCGCCTGATGACCGAGAACCTGAAGATCGACACGCGCATCACCCGCTTCGTCCTGCCGATCGGCTGCAACATCAACATGGACGGGACGGCATTGTTCGTCGCGATTGCGTCCTGCTTCATCGCCCAGATGAACGGCATCACGCTCGGTTTCGGCGAGCTCGTGACCGTCTGGTAACGCAAATCGAAGCTGTTGCGCAACGATTGAGTGCCAAAAAATGTAGACAATCATTTGTTAAGCGTCGCTGGACGCGTTTGTCGCATGTTTTGGCACGCGATCGGGCGGAATGACGCAATCGTGGCATGTGCTTTTTGCGACAGCAGTAATTATCGTATTTTCCTTTTTCGATTGGTTACAGCTTCACTTCAACGGCGGCGAGTTTTTCGTCGGCGAGTGTGCCAAGTGCGGCACTTGTTCTTCTTTTAATGGTGCTCTCTTCTATTGATACACCTACTCAGGATGTGTCTTTATTGTTTGCTGTTGACTGGATAGTGTAAGTTGTACAGTTTTTATTAACTTAACAATGAAGGTGCAGTCAACCCTACTTGAAAAGTCAAGAGTGGCCATAAGATTTCGGGGTTTCGGGGTAGACTCACCCTCGCCAAGTCGCACCGGCACGAGTCTCTCTCGCCCAGGCTTGGTACCTCCCTCAATCCTACTTAAGTCCGAACTAACCAATCACCACGCACCGCGATCATCCCCGCTAACAATCTAACAACCTCCAAAATTCAACCCCCTCAAGAGCAGCTCCGAACTTCTACTTTTTTTCTAACTTCTTTCACTTGGTTCTCGACCACACTCACGAACACAACGTCTTCTCTTTGGTCTACGTCTACGCGCTCAGCAGTGTTCGGCACTTACACTTGTTACTTTGTAATAAACTCTGTTGTTACTTGAAGCGGTGTACTTTTCACTACACCACGTTCACAGATCTCCCGTCTCAACGTTACGTAACACGCATTCCTCAATAGTAGCTTAACTTCATAGAAATTAGTATTAATGATTAAAAATGAAAATGGATATCATTTCAGGGATCGCTTCCGAACAACCAATAACATGCTTGGCGATTGCTATGCAGCTGCAGTCGTTGAGGTGCTCTCCAAGAAGGAACTGATGGCCGCTGATGCCATCCTGCAGGAGTCGTCCGATTACGACGAGCGCAACTCGCTGCCGAACAGCATCAGCAAGGATCTGTCGCCCAGCGACCTTGTGATATGCGACGAAAAGCGCAACGGCACTAGCAAACTCTAGACGGCATCGGCAGCGCGTGCAAAGTGATTTTTTCACACCAAAACACACACTCCCCCTCACCCCATACACACCCCTACACGTACATACAATTATACACCATGATCCTCCCAAGGATATTAGATTAAAGACGTTGTTCCCAAACTGTGGTACGTCTATGTTTACATCCCTAGAGGTACCCGAAGAATCTAGCGAAGAATGTTTAAATGGCTATCATTAAAACATTTAAAAACGTTTGGGAAAAAAAACTGGATTAGCTCATGTAACCCACACACTTAGATGCGTAGTTTTGACGTTAGTTCAAGATTGGCTGAATGTGTCCACAGGTGCGAATCAATAAAAGACACATAATTAACTGTAAAGGATTAATAACCCACAATAAAACGATGTCTACATTGTACCAAAGAAAGCAGTATACACATAAACATATACATATAAACATACACATTTACATATACACACATTCACAAATATGTATTCGTTCAACAAATGTTAAACAAAAACGTGCATAATCCATGTGTAAACTTGCTCATCGGTGTAGACAAGAAACGCGATAAACCAATTCGATGTAGAAACGCGAAACAATGTACATTTGTTATTCGATTTGTTGGCTACCGAAGTGGAGAAGAAATATGTAATTGGGAGAGGTTTTTTTTACAATGTTGGGAACAATCAGAAGTCTTAAATATCGAAACTGAAAGAACTGACACGTGATCGTATATCAATATACCTGTAGTATATATACTTATACCCTGAAAACAATATCATTGTTACGATAGATGCTCATATTTTATTATAAATGTACTTTTTATGGAAGCCATAACTTAAATTGAGAACTACACTACACGTGTAGTGCTGATTGTACGCATCCGTATATTCCAAGGTGAACAATATACAATGATAACAAGATATATGATATGGATTCCTTTCCCATCTTTTTCAGATGGTACCTTAGGGTACAATGACCTTTTATGAGTCCAGTGAATGTGTTTAATTCGTTCCGTGATAGTTCGAGTACCTGTAGGTTGATATGAGGTTTCACCCTCGCACGTGTTTCTCCAGTGTTTTTGTCTTATCAAAAGGGTTCTGGCTCTATGTGCTTGACTTGTGCCCCTGTCTCGGCTAGTTTTTTAGGAGTCTACCCCGAAACCTCGAAACCTTTATTGCCACTCTTGACTTTTCAAGTACGGTTGATCGTACCTTCATTGTTAAGTTAATCGTTTACAACACCGAAAAATAATTTATGCACTGGATGTTGCAAACCCGATTTTTCTACCTGGCCGCGCTATTAAATGAGAGAGACTGTCCGTCGCTCTCATTTTCACAACCACCCGGCATTGGACAGTTCGTCCCTTTCGTTAAAATTACAATTGGAGAGATAAATGTGCAAGTTATTGTACATTTGTCCCTCCTTTTTTATGCCAAAATTTCAAATCGTTAAAGTGTTAATTTCATGAAACTAGGTACGAATAACATAAAGGATCAAAACAAGGACACGCAGAGTTCCCAAGCGGTCTCCCATCCAAGTACTACCTGCGCCCGACTATGCTTAACTTCAGCGATCAGACGAGAACTGGTGCTTTCATAGTGGCATGGTCCTTGCACGAGGCACATACAAAGTATGTGTTATTTGACTGGGTTAGTTAAGTTAAAGCTAGTTTCATTTAACGTTAGGTTATGTTAGGAATCATCGTCAGAATTTTTTTCAAATATAGTACCCGACACTATTTTCAGTTATGTGAAACTCATTTGACAGGGCGTGTACTCTCCTTGATAGTTTAAGATAAGAGTAATAACCTAACTTATCATACTTATGTATATTACCATCAATATATTTATCATCAATATATCATCATATATCTATACGAGATAATATTCGTCCTAAACGAATCAATTCATCAAAATAAGAACAATGCTATGACAAATCAACGCAATTAATTTCAATGATTATGTTCTAAATGATCGGCGCGGTTTCTTATCAGTGCTAATAAAAATTTATCTATTCGCAGTAAATGTTATCAAGTTTTAATTTGAACTATCTAGGGATTTTAGCTAATTACAGTACCGACCGAGGGCAGTGCAGTGCATTCGCGGCCGATAACGACCGACTGCCGGCGAAGCTCTCGAGTGCGCACTCCGCACAGATTACGCCGCGACATAACCTCGCGAAAAGTGTGCGCTCGCCAGTTGCATGGCAGTTGTGCGCGCCGTCCGCACGTAGAGCACACGCAGAAATCGCGCACACGTTTCGCCCGCGGTGTGTATGTTGTGTTGTGTGTCGAAGCAGAAAAACAGCAGCAGCGCGCGTTTGTCCCCGAAAGAGTCGAGAGCAACAACAGTAGCTGGCTGCGAGACACCGTAGCGGGCCCGTGTGCTCACCTATACTGGCCACACGGCAGCGTTTGTGGCCGAAATATGCATCGGGCGTCGACACCGCGATCGTCGAGGGCAACCGCACAGCAGCCAGCGGCGTAGACGGACAGGCAACGCGTGTGCGAACACTCCAACGGCGATCGTAGGCGATTTCGCTTACTCTGCAGCGCTGCGATTATTCACGGACGAGATCCTTACGTGCTCTCTGCGTGCCGTCCGTGTGTGTTGTGTTGTGTGCGCGGTGCCGTCAGTGCAGGACTGCAGGATGGCTGGCGTATTCGACATCGAGCTGCACGACGTCGTGCCCGCCGACGTTGACGACTCCGACGACGATGTGATCGACGGCTTCGAGGGCTATGATCAAAATCCGAACGTGAACGAAATTTTAGAGTAAGTCCAATTTTACTAAACCATCCATACTTCGACATTCCTTATTATTATCATCATTACACCATATTTTGATAAGTTTTCGATAAACTTATGAAGTGTTTTGTTCCCAAAACCAACAAGGTCAGAGTCAAAACTAAATATTTCCAACATTGACACCGTATTGTTTCTTTGATTGTTGATTTGATTTGATTTTCAATCATCGCAGATCGGAGAATTTGGAAACGACCGAACTCACCGAGCAGACGGTGAATCCCGGCCAGGAGAAGACGAGCCCCACCGACTTCGAGTTGCGCAAAGTCTTGGGCAAAGGCGGTTATGGCAAGGTATTTCAGGTGCGCAAGGTCACCGGCAAGGACAAGGGCACGATCTTTGCGATGAAGGTGCTCAGGAAGGCTTCGATCGTTCGGAATCAGAAAGACACCGCACATACAAAGGCTGAACGCAATATTCTAGAGGAAGTCAAAGTAAGTACCGCGTAAAAATAGCTGGCCGGAAGGTCTCATTGCGTCTCTGCGCCGTGTTTGAGCGTGCTAACAATGTCTCTGTCCGTCGTGTTTTAGCATCCTTTTATAGTCGATTTAATTTACGCTTTCCAAACCGGCGGCAAGCTGTATCTGATACTGGAGTACCTCAGCGGTGGCGAGCTATTTATGCATTTGGAGAGGGAGGGCATCTTTTTGGAGGACACAGCCTGGTAATTATTACAATAAATATGTTTGTTTGGTTATTGCGCGGACGGTGACGAACTTTCGTTAAAGACACTGTTTAGATTTCGAGAGAGTTTTCGCAAGTTTAACCGAGTAACCTTCAACTAAGAAGGGGAGTTTCTCAATTGTCCGTCTCAGATTTGCATGAAAATGTTACTACATGTAGTTGTTATATTGAAATAATTTCTATTTTCCGGATTTTTCGCCATTTTCAATTGTTTGCCAAAAAATCAAAGTTTTGTCAGAAATTAATTAAGAAAGATATATGGCTCAAAATGTTGAAAAATCCTTTACTTCACGTACAATAATTTTCACCGAAATCTCAGACGGACAATTGAGATACTCCCCTTGTAAGTCGAATTTTTAAATATTTATTTCTTATTAGATTATTAGTTTATTTAGTTGGAGCGGGTGAACTATAATCATGCATGGTATAAAAAACTGAACTTTTACATTCAGTAAATTTGTAATAAAACAAATAAAAGTAGATAAAACTGTTTAAATCATGTTAAACAGTAAATTTAAAAGTGCCTATATTATCTTTTATGTATAATTGTAGCGATTTTCGTTTAATTTATTCTTCAAAATTTTATAAATTATAGTTAAGAAAATTTGAAAGAAAATTTTATGTAAACATCTAATTATTCCTAAACATTTGGTTCAGAACAGTTACATGTTTTCACAGTTTATACGTTGTTTAATACAACACTGAATAGATTTCGAAGGAAAGTCTGCGTTTAGTACTTAAAAACTTTCAAATTAGTTTATTCTAAGTCAGAATAAATAAATTTAGTTTGAGTACACGACTTTGTAATAACAATGTCTAGACAAATACTGTCGATATCATGCGAAACTTGAGGGAAACACTTTCAATAACCTTGATAAATATAAATATTTACAATTGAAATGTTATTCAGTATCAGACTGGACCTTTTTTGCTTTTTTACATACAATGCTTACATTCTTTATTAATCTAATTCGAAATTGATATGAAAATTCATGATTTTTATGGTTTAATCATGTTAAAAATAGCTTTTTGAGTTGATGTCTAATTACAGTTTTCACTTTGTAGCTTTTACTTATCAGAAATTATACTCGCCCTGGAGCATTTACATCTGCAGGGCATTATCTACAGAGACTTGAAGCCTGAGAATATCCTGCTGGATGCGCAGGGCCATGTTAAATTGACGGACTTCGGCCTGTGCAAAGAGCACATTCAGGAGGGCATCGTAACGCATACGTTTTGCGGCACGATCGAGTATATGGCGCCTGAAATCCTTACACGAAGTGGCCATGGCAAGGAAGTCGATTGGTGGTCGCTGGGTGCACTCACGTACGACATGCTCACTGGTGCAGTAAGTTTTTGAATTTTGTGCACACATTATTTGCCTTTATCTGATGCTAATTGATTTTGTTACATTTTATTTTTAACAATTTTTAGCCACCGTTCACAGCCGAGAATCGAAAGAAAACTATCGAAAAGATCCTCAAAGGTAAGCTAATTTTACCCCCGTACCTAACGTCGGATGCCCGCGACCTGGTGCGTAAGTTGCTCAAGCGACAAGTGGGTGCACGACTTGGGGCACAACCACACGACTCACTCGAGGTGAAGCAGCATCAGTTCTTCAAGCATATCAATTGGGACGATGTGCTCAAGCGGAAGCTGGAGCCACCTTTTAAACCGTGTCTTGTAAGTTTTTTTTTTCACATAATAATTATTATTTTCTGCTTTTCTTTATGATGGTTACGAATTTAATATATCATTACGATCGTTAAATTCTAGACGATAAAGCATTTAGCAACGACGTAGTGAATGCAAAACGCTTTCGACATTTTTGTTTTACGATTAGTTTGTTTGGCTTCTTATTTCTTTTAATTGCATGCATTTGTGTCGACGTGCTTTAATAATAGATTGTTTTTAGACTAGTGAAGATGATGTTTCACAATTTGACACAAAATTCACGAGGCAAACCCCTGTTGATTCACCGGATGAGTCGACGCTTAGCGAAAGTGCCAACATGATTTTCCAGGTACGTAATTTTCACCATAAATCATCACGCTCCAGCTATAATTTTGTTGAGCGGTGTATAATTCCAAAGTTTATTATGTTTTTCAAGCGTTGTGTACATTACTGTTGCTCGGGTATTGGTTAATTAAATCCATCGTGGAACATTTGAAAGCACAAATACATTCTTTCATGATATACATTGCATTATCAAAGAAGAATATATATTTTGGGGGTTCACAAAAAGAATTAAAAAAGGGATTATTTTTACTATAGACTAAACTCAATAGTACTACTATGTATTGTGACTAATTACACTGAAAACGAATTGAATATTTTTAGGGATTTACATATATTGCCCCATCTGTCCTGGAAGATATGTATAAGACGCAGATAGTGAAGTCGCGCTCGCCGCGTAAGAATTGCCCGGCGCCTTTGCGCCACCATTTCGGGCTCGGTATGGGCAACGTGATGGGCTCCAGTCTGCAGTATCGCACGCATCCGCAGCACATGCACGCCCACCATCAGCAGCAGCAGATGCCGCAACAGCAGCAGCCGCCGCACATGGGCTACGTGCATCCGTCCTTCCAGCAGGCTGCCGGCTTCCACCACGCACACCACCACCACCTGCCGCCGGCGGCGAACACGTGCGACGAAATGATGGAAGTAAGCTCAGGTCTACCTCATACTTAAATTTAGTTCAATTACTTCGATTCCTCGTTTCTTTATTTTTTTTTAATTTCCGCCGAAACAATGAAGCAAAACAATAACGGGCAACTCTGTACGCCCAACAATTTAAAACACATCAAAACAAAAAACGGGATAACGAAAAAGCTGACGGACGTGTAAATCGTACAGTATGCTAGAAGCAAGAGACAAGATAGTTGTGGATGAAATTTCTATGAATATTATATTATATGAGAAAAAGTAACAAAATAATACTAAAGAAACGCGCATACATATTTATATAAAACATTTCGATTTTTTCTGTTTATCGTCGTAATTTTATTTTCCAATTTGTTCGTTTCGATCTTCTTTTCTCTTTTTGTTTTTGCTGTTAATGTAATCGATTAAGTTTACTAACACGTAATAACGGGGCGTTATGATTATACTCCGTTGCGCTAACTTAGTTCTTTCTGTAGTTTCTAATGGGTTATGATAATGAATAATTGGAGAACGTTCACGTACACATAGCCTCTCTCCCAGAACCAGATTGTAGCAAGCCAACCAACCATTACTAGTTTTAATTGAATTATTTTGTTACCAAATAGTGCGTACTCATACGATGAGGTTCGATACCCCCAGGTGGGTTAAAGAGCTGGGACAAGACCCATTATTTTGCATGCAACCATCCCCAGCCATAGTCGCATATTCTGTTATCTAATTATTTAAAAAGCTTAACGATTTTTTTTTGTATATTACTAGTATGACATCCGTAAGGCTATAATTCGCAGCATGTTGGGAGGAAGCTAGGTAATTTTTATAAGGATGCAACCTTGGTTTTAGCAACACCCGACGCGTTTCTGCGCAATTTTCAGTTTCGCCCGCCAGTGTGACCTAGAATCGTTTCTTCATCAACAGGTGCTAAACAAAACTCCAAAAATAAGTAAACACTGAAAACAAATGCAGCAGAAAAAAAAAACAGACAGCCTCGCAAAGTTGATCAATTTTGTAAATTTGCATCAGTTACCAATAGCTTAAAAGCAATATCTAAACAATGCGCAATTTCAGTCATGAATTGAACTTGTAAATGTATGAGTGATGATGGAATGCAAAAAGAAAACGATGAACATTTTTTCCGACGACTCTGATTTCGGATACTGCCTTTTTGAGGTTGCTCTATTTTAACTATTGCGTCGCTTAGGTTTTTTTTAGTGTAGATAGATTGAGATTATACATAGTTCAATTTTACGTTTGATTGCAAATGATTGTCACGTCGTTTTCGTGACGATCGAAGTAAATAGAACAAATAGTTAATTTCTTTCTCTTCCTTAACGTTATTCGCATTTTGTGTTTTTCAATTGCTTAAATAATCAAAGTAACGTGCGTTCGGCAGCATGGGTATTGCGCTACTGAAAACTTGCAGGTTTATCGTTTGCTTTGGATTTCCAAACGTTTGAATTTGTTTTATGATTTTTTTTCTTTTTGGTGATTATATATCACTATCGTCGACACTAATTCGAGTGCAATCTGTTTCCTAATTTTTATATTCGTGTGATCATGACATCTAATACTGCTTTTCATCGAACGAATCAGAAATTTATTACTACTAAACGCGTAAAGGAATACGTTTTTGTATGATATTGTAAGTAACAATGGCAAAAAAACGACATTTATATGCCCAATATTTTGTAATTATTTAAAAAATAATAATAAAAAAGCAACTTATGATATTATCATAGTTATTGTATTTTATTTATGTATCTTATCTATAACAATAACAAAAATACTCATCAATATTTTTGCCAGTATTTTTTCGCAAGTCGCCGAGGCGCTGTGCTACTCATGAACGTACGAGGCAACTTTTGCATTTAGATCATTCGTTTCTCATCAATATTATTTTTCGTTATTTTATTTTTCAGTATTTTTCGCAAGTCACCGAGGCGCTGTGCTACTCATGTACGTGCAAGGCAAGATGTGCTTTTAGATCATTGGTGTCTCTTCAATATTATTTTTCGCAAGACTTTCAACAATTTGGTACGCGTTCAATAGTTTATTAATACTGTGTATTTTCGCATGACGCCGAGAAACGCTGTGCTACTCATGAGCGTATCATTGTAAAGCCGAAGTATTTTCGCGTGCCGCTACTCATGAACCTGCTAATTTATTGATGACTATTTTGCGCCCTACATTTTCGCTAGACAACTTGGTGTTGAACTACTCATGTTCGTAATGCAATATGGGCCATAGAATATACATGATATGGATGGGCATTTTGAAGACAGATGGCCTCTGCCCGATCTCGTGTATTCTTTTGAACCCTGGGTTGAGGGAACTCTTTATTATCTGACCCTATCTTACTTGCTCCTCGACTTCCGTTCCTCTCATTCTCAGCGCTTCCTCTACCGAATCATATTGTGAATCATCTATAAATTAGAATAAAACGAATGAAGAATACATGTCGCAAATGTATTTATTAAAATTTCAAAACTCGTCTCTAGTCGACAACCCCGAACATAGCCGATTACTCACTAGCGACATCTAACAAATTAATTAAACCATTCTGTTTCAAGTGCACAAGATATCACATACATGTTCTATCTTTTATTTTGTCTCATGAAATACTTTGCTTCTGATAAGACTTATCACTAATTATAAGTAGAATTAAAAACAATGTACTTTTGCTATCAAATAATAGAGGGCGTTGTCACAAATTCAATTAAATGTCAAACTGACACAAGTTGTCAAACCTGCATCTAACGTCAAAACAAATTGACGTGGATGTATCGCCTGCGACGATGGTATCGTAATCGAAAGATAAGGCCCAGAAATGGATTAGTAAAGTGAAAACAGTATAATTTTCTATACATCGTTTACTACCCAGCGACGCCCGCGTAACGAATTCTGCGAACCCAACACCAAAGACGCCACCTTCAGACAACACACAACTTTAGTGAGTGTTATCATGTCATCTCGGTACTGCATTTCGCATTTTTTTTGAGTCAGAGCTTCGAATTCTATTATCTAAATTATTCAACAGAAAAATGCCATTCAGTATACATTAGTGATATACGTTTCCGTGTGTTTTAGGCTTGCACTGTACAAATATTAGGTATTTAAAATGGATGAAGATCTTCTATCACCAGGTAGTACGAAGAAGGGTGTAATTTCACAAGCATGGACACGTTTCTCACAGGTAATGTTTGTATATTTATGATTAGATAGTTATTTCGTAAGGATTTAAAAAAATAACGATTTTAACGAATTTAGATAAGTGAAAATGGTCAAAATTGTACAAACACATTCATGTTTCGCCTTCTAAGGTGTTTTAAACATTATTGGTCGTTTTTACTTAAAATTTAAAACAGTTTAAGAATACAAGTAGCAAGTGCTGGTGTAGTAGAGATATAGTAAATATTTGTGTTGAATTAAATTCAAATAAATTAGATATATCAAAGCCAGTTGGACAGTTGGACGCCGTATCCGAAGGGGCGCTGGGGCGGTGCGCTGGCGCTCCTCCTGCTCTTCGGTTATCGCATCGTCAGCAAGCAGGTACGGGCGGCGGGCCGCGGACACCCTTGGTATAATTTTGCTCTTCTTTGTTTTATAGTGGTACCAGGGCTTGGTGGACAGTACGGTGCCGTTTAAGGCGGGACGCTGGATCATTGCCGTGCTTCTCGTGGCCGGATTCATGGCACGCGTTCTATTAGCGCAGGTATCCTCCCACAATAATAATAATCGTAATCATAATTTACTCCCACATAACTCTCACTCACTCACATGTAACTACATATCTACTTTCCGCTCATAATTGTCTGTAACTTTCTCATCTTGTCATTTGCTTCTTGATGTTGACATGATACGCGTCCACCTGCAGCCTTGGTGCCTTTAATTTGGTTGGTTTTGTTTGTTTGTAAAAGCAAGAATATACTTTGGGGTCGGCTCACATTTTTTTCGCAGTTTACACGTGTGTGCGTTCGTTAACGTTGTGTACTTTTACAGGGATGGTATATTATCACCTACGCCCTCGGAATTTATCATTTAAACTTATTTATTGCATTTTTAACGCCAAAAATTGATCCGGCGATGGATTTTGATGGTAAGTAATAATTTAAATACATTATTAACCCCTTGCCCTACTTTGACTAGCCCAGCTCACCGCACGATATACGTAGATCCAATGTACACCGCGAGTACCGCTGAGGGCTGTAACTTTTCACGAAATATCGATACTTTTTAGAATCGATATTTTTGAAACTTCGATACCTAAGTATCGCAGAAATGTATCGATATTTATTGGTATCGAAAATATACAATGGCGCTATCTGTTAATACATTTTTCAATTCTATTTTTTACTCATTACAGTAATCTTCCAGGTTATTATTGAACCAATGTTTCTGATGAAAACCTAATATATAATAATAAAATTAATGATTCTGATTGTGTAAATAAGGAATCGACGTCAAGTATCGATACTTGTTATTTATCAACTTTTAATATTAATACGATCAGATTTCTGCGTGTTTTTGTATGATAAATATCAGTGAAAAGATGAGCTAGTATGGGAATACAGCAATGAAATAATTTATAATCATTTTAGAAGGAAATGTAACTTTAAACATATCGATATTTCAACAAAAAGTATCGAATGTTGTCATTGCCAAATTGAAATTAAAATTTGTCTATTTTATGGTTTAATTAACAGATGGCCTCATTGTGGTGGAAGGTCAAAAAGTATCGAAAATTAAAGTATCGATATAGTATACAACAAACACTTGACACCCTCAACTCTACACAAAACAAATTCAAACACTCAGCTCTGCAATCAATACAGCATACAACACACAACATTATAACAAGAACACAATTTTCAACACCAAGGAACACTCAACACAAAAACAGCCAATAACAAAAATACAAATCTCTAAACAAATGTATTATCTATAACTTATATAATTAAAAAAAAGGTTCGATTGAAAAATTAACGTGCTGTCATCTCCGCCACGAAGTCGATATAAACAAGTTTGCTCTCAAAGCAATATATATCTTCAACAATTTGTGACAAAACTGAAAATTTATTTCGAACTAACTTAGAAGTTACTTTAGAAATAACACTTCTTTACAAAGATTGATCTTATGTTTTGTTGTTCTCATTTGAAATCTTCAACTCGTTTTTTTGTAAACTTTACAAATGACATCTGCAAAAATTTCTTGCAGCTGAAGAAAATGGCCCCGAATTACCAACGAGAGCCAACGAAGAATTTCGGCCGTTTATTCGCCGCCTGCCCGAGTTCAAATTCTGGTACTCCGTGACGAAGAGCACGCTGATTGCCCTCTTCTGCACGCTCTTCGAAGCTTTCAACGTGCCGGTCTTCTGGCCGATCCTCGTCATGTACTTCTTCACGCTGCTGTGCATCACGATGAAGCGCCAGATCAAGCACATGATCAAGTATCGCTACTTGCCGTTCACGCACGGCAAGCCCAAGTACCAGGGCCACGAAGACACCGGCAAGGTGGTCGGCGGCGCCAATTGACCCCGCCGCTGAAGGCGGACTTTTTAATACATTTTCAATTAGCGTATACAACAACACATATATACACACAGAGGAAGACACAATGAAGCGATGGCAACAAACCAAACTAATATAAAACGCGTCTACTTGGGTGCGTGATGCAGCCCCAAAGACTATGCTGCGGCTGCCTAGCATTAATTTCACTTGATTAAAACAAACAAAACAGACATAATTTAAACATTAGGTGTTTCTACGACAGATTAAGTCAACGCATGCAGGGGTGGGGTGGTAAGATGTGAATTACGTTTTGTGCCCTTTATTTGCTAACTCGAGAAGGATTATATTTGTGTGTAGTTAACAGAGAAGATGAAAAAACGTAATCTGGGTGAATTGGGAACAGATTTATTTTTATTTCTTGGAAAGTTCATCAAATGTATTATTTCCAATTTCATCGAATTCTCTTTTATGTTGATTTCTCCCTTCGTTGATGTTGAAGTCACGATTGGACCGCCTATTATTAGTCGTCTCTTTGTATTTGTACAATTAACAGTTTTTTTGTGTAAATAAACTTCACTCTTACGCAATATGTGGTTAGTTTGACTCATAATTTTATGCAATTGTATGACATTTTTATTTTGTAGAGCCTAAGCATAATTATACCGGCGTGATGTTAAACAAGTGGGGAAAAAGATGCAAATGTGAGATGCTTGTGCGAAGCCGATTTTGCTGTATGGGGTGGAAGCATGGAGAGTGGATGAATGGGTAGTATTGGAACGGAAGCACGCCTGGTTCCTGAAAAATATTATGGGATTGGGGGATCCACGTCGGACCATCTAGTTCTTCAGGAGACAGGAAGGTTTAGTATGAAAATGGAAACGACTGCAAGGGTGGTGAAGAATGTGTGCGTGTTTTGTACATAGCAATGGGTAGGCAGTGCGGAGAATGCGGGTATATTTGTCGGTGGGACTCTTCGAGGTGCAATTGAGGCCGTGGTAAGGTAGAAAGGAAGAGAAATCGAGGAACAGATCAGGCAAAACCGGATCATACACATCTCCTACAATCTATAGAAGATCCAGATGGTGGGACGAATGTCAGGATATATAAAGGCTAGAGGCCTTAGCGCAAATGACCAAGGCGAGAATCATGAAAGCAATTATTCTGAAACAAATCACGTATGGACAAGAAATGTAGATTTCTGATCATTCCAAGCTGCCACAGCGCATTAGCGGCGCGCAGCTATGAGACTGGCTACTG
Organism: Mimaenictus wilsoni; assembly: GCA_027575185.1. Lineage (NCBI taxonomy): Eukaryota > Metazoa > Arthropoda > Insecta > Coleoptera > Staphylinidae > Mimaenictus > Mimaenictus wilsoni. Next base: position 1,053,885 of record JAODAC010000016.1, on the reverse strand, counting down.
GGAAGCACTACCGCACCAGAAATGTGATTGTACGTGAAATGTTAAATATTGATGAGCCTTTTGTAAAAGCCCAAAATGCTGCCTTAAGATTGAGAGACAAAGTTTCAGACGTTGCAGATTCTTTTCCCGACGATCTACCATCTAATTTAGGCTACCTACAAATGTAGGTTCCACTTACAATTAGACTTAACCCTTTAATAATGCTATTCTGCTATTGCAAAGGCCTCTGACCACATTCCAAGAACTATTGAAGAGAAAAAAAACGCATCTGGGAGAAAGAAAAGGTAATCGAATGAAGGAATTGTTAATTGAGAGGGAACGAATGCTGACCTTTCCACCCATCTTGATCCTTCTTGGATCGTGGATCAAGCTTTTCCTATGAGGTACTTGCCCCATTTCAGGACGTGGATCCAATTTGTCTCTGGGCGATTCTCCTTCTTGGGTGAGGTTAACTGACCAACGTGGCATACATTCGCCCTCACGATGATAGAAGTAAATCAGTTATTCCATGAAACAATTTATAGTTTCAAGTTGTAAATAGAGCACCCCGGAAGTTTCTGTACGTTGATTCCTAAACCCACTGCACATTCAACTACAAGCAGGACATGAAAGATTCGAGACTTTCCAAATGACCTCACTACTCATTACCCAAGTCAATAATATCTAACGTAGCCCGCAAGTCCAAATTGATAACATACCAACCTCGACGACACCAATTCCACCGTACAAGCGACCCTACCACGATTTTGCTCGTATCTTCATCTTGTACCTCCATCTTGTACTCCAAATTTGATAGCTATTAATTATGAAGGAACACTCACCTATTTCCCACCAACGTATAGCAAATAAATAAGAAGCACCCAAGCAATGAAAACAACCCCATTGAGACAAATAGATCCCCACTTTATTTTTTCTCTTCGTATAACCAGGACAACACATTTTAAATAAATATCGAAATGAATTAAATATACGCAGTATTTGATGAACCCTTTGCAGAGCAGGGAATGGATGAAAAACTGTCGAAACACTATACAATAATGAAAAGTATCAGTACAAAATGACACCATTTAGAATTTCGGATTCGCTAAATAACTAAGTGAGGACTAGGTTGACATCTCTCTATCCCTCAACACATCGGAGGCATGGGACATGCACAGGAACCACCGCCTGATCGGCCCGAACCAGAGCTCGGGGCACCTGGAATGATGGGGCTACCATAGCTGATCGTACACTCCACTGGCACGCTGCAGTTCATGGGCACGTAGTACTCCACTGGGACATAGCACTGCGACGGTGTGTAGTAGCAGTAGTTGAAGGACGAACACATGGGCATATGATGGTCTGCCATTTCAACGTTGACCAATTGGTAGCAGCAAGGAACAGGGTAAACTAGAGATGCCACTGAATTATCACGTGGACAATTTAGGTAGAACGAGCGATTTGGGATGGCGTGGGACCCGATGGAGCAAAAAAAAAACGCAAGCGTCTCGATAAGATTCAGAACGTATTCTGGGTCACACTGGCATAATGCATACATCACGTGTGTTACTTCCTGGTCACTTGATTTCGTCTAGTAAAATAAATGAATTATATTGTTATTAGTATAAGGTGGCGTGGGAAAATTAACTTATTCAAGTCAATTCAAATAAATAAATCGATATTATGAACTAATAGAATGTCTTAATTGTAGTGAGACTACTCAGGGATTCTCAGAGTATGAATATTCCCGGGAACTATAAGGCTGGAAACCCGACAAAAGAGGAAAACTCTTTGGTCCGAGGTCAGCAAAAATCTCAAATGGATAAAATATAGGTAGCCGAGGATCAAAAGCAAGGAAATGGCACCCACCAAACTATATCTTGTGGAAGAAACTACAAGTAGATAACCTGTTCTTAATTTAAATAAGAACATAATTAAGAATCTAATTAAGTTATAAAAACTTGAGGTATCAGACTTTCCGAAGGCCAATGATACACATGATTCAATAAAAGTAAAGAAAACCTCAAGGTTTAGTAGCTTCAACATGAAATGCTTCACATGCGCGAGGAGCATTTGGAAAAGGACTACAAACGAAAACAATATGCTGATTACCACGGGGAAACCCAATAAAGTTTAACGACAATGCAAAGTTCATAATTCGGGACTTTGGGTCAAAGTCCCTGAAACGTCGTCAAGGGGCAGAGGGCGGTAATCCATGTGAGGCATCCTAAAATAGGACACTACAATTTTAAATGGGTCACTCGGTAATCCTTGGGTCATACGTCACCACTGCTGGTATATATAATAAATAAACCGACCTACTAGCCCGTGGGTTGATCTTCAAAATATCGAATGTGATCTGTGGTACGGGTTTCCCTTTACAAATTTTGTTTCTGGCCCATTGGGAAGGGGTTATCCTGCAATACTTACAACAGGGATGTCTAATGAGTCCTCGGCTTTGTCTGCACGCGCGAAATGGGGCAGATCACGAAGATGGGCCAGGATGAAGGGACTGTTGTAGGACAGGGAAATTGCACTGTTGTACATGTCTGTAATAGTCATCAGCGTCTTAGTTCTGCTCGGGCGATACTTAGTTTATTCAGAAAATGTTTGAGGTGGAAATGCAATTTTCAATTTAAAAAAGCATAGTATAGGACGATAAAATGGAAACGCCGATTTTGGGCGCGCTGCCGTACGAACGTAGCAAGTGCCGCTCGCAGATGTTCGCTACTTTTTCGAATTAAAAAATGTCTTCTTTGTGTATAAATTTGAATAAAAGGAGGCCGTGGCGAGTAAAACAAAAATACGTGCGTTGGTACATTTCATTAGTTGCTTGTTGAAAGCAGCTCCTCACTATTTCTGCCAATGTCTTAATGTGAGAATCTTAATAATAGGAGGCTGTGATGACCAAAAGCAAAAGAACATGCGTTAATGACTTTCATTAATAGCATCTACGAGCGTGCTCCAAAGGATTTTGGCGCACGCTTACATGAAATCTCATCGTGCGCCAAAGCCGCCTTTCAAATACTAAATAGGAATAACAATTAAACTGTCGAGATGTTAAAAACTATGCTTTTTCTAGATTCTGAGACAAACAAACCTATAAGAAGCAATTTGTAAACATTACCTGCAACTTCTTCACGTAAATAAGTCATTTAAGAACATCTAAACATGATTTTCTCCTATATTTTGGCGAATACATGCAAAAAGTTCGGATATCGCATGTTATTTTCTGATCCGTTACAGCTATCGATCTCTCGATGCGCTTAAACGATTTTGTTCGTGAAAATTAGTCGTTTAGAACACATCCAAACATGATTTCCACTATGATGCTTGGCTATATTATTCTTCATAGTACTCTTTGTCAATGCAGATACCACGACATATCTAGACTAAAATTCAGGCATTTAAAAATAGGGGTAAAAATAAGTAAAGTTGAGTTTAAGCATGAGTTTATTAGAAAAGTAGCGAAAGCTGGAAAACATGAATTAATAAATAATCGAAATGAAAAATGGAAATAGAATTTGACAAACGGAGAGAAAGCCACTGGACCGAACGAGTAACACGAACTCAACCCGCACACGACACAAAACACGCACGCGTGCATCACGCCGACGCTCACATTAGAAGCCTTAGCAGGTCTTTGGGCAGAGCAGGCATCTGGGTGGTGGTGGACAGCATGTTGATGATGGACAACGTAATGGTGGACAGCACGGGGATGGCGGACAGCGTGGAGATGGCGGACAGCGTGGGGATGGCGGACAGCGTGGTGGACAGCAAGATGACGGGGGGCAACAAGATGTGGGTGGGCAACAAGATGGCGTCGGGCAGCCTGGTATCGAGGGCGCACCATAGGACAGATTGCAGCGGACCGGCACGTTGCAGGACATCGGCACGTAGTACTCGACCGGCACGTAGCACTGCGACGGCGTGTAGTAGCAGTACTTGAAGGACGCCATTCTTTTCCTCGCGAGAAGTAACGCAACGCGCAATCTGTGGGGGAGCAAACTTGCAATCACCCGACGACGGTATGTCAATGCAGCAAGGGCGGCGGCACCTAATTTCCTTCTTCTCTTCAGCGAGCGATGGGCAAAATGCAAGGCAAGCTACCGTTTTTGGCACGCACGCGCAGACCGCTGACGACGACGTCCACCCGAAAAAGATACGGCACGTGAGCGGAGGTAATGCGCAGGCAGCCGGAGTACGATGTCTACTTGGTAAAATTTAGCAAAGGATTTGGTTTGGCCAGAACACGCCACGACTAATTTAGATTTTTATTCGGATTCAACTGACTCGCGCCACATTTTTATGCGCTTACTTTCACTTTGGCGGTTGAAACAATTGAATTCCAGATAACTAGATCGAACAGTTTGAAATTAAATGAATTGACTTTATTACAGAAAAAAAAATGTTTCTCTTCTACAATGTATCAAAAATCAAGATAGTCCAACCTTTTATCGCTTCTCAAGGTTTAGTATCTTGTTGCTTATCAAACTTTACATCTGATGTTGGTTCTTACAAAAGAACTCAGTCGCAAACTGAACAAATACTCAAAGAAATGAATGTAAACCTTATTCTATACATACCACAACGTTGGGCGTGGTTTAATTTACTCCATTTTCTATTTCCATGATGTCATTTATATTTCCTTGGAAAGAAAGAAATCAAATCAAATATTAAGAAATTCTATGTAACACAATTCAATATTTGGACAAAAAATAAGCACAATTTTGGCATGATTCTTCTAGTTTACTTGCTAATTTACTCGCAGAACAAAATGTGAACTTCGTCATCGTGGATTATTATAATCATCAATATTATTATAATTTCAAAAGCGAAAAATGATCTGATACTCCTGCTATCAATGTGTAATCACATGCAAAGCATAAGCTTCATTAAACTTAGTATACTTTCGATACCAAAAATAACAGATTTTATCAAAATTTAGTCTAGTTAAAGAAAATCTTGGGTTTATTATGACCTTACCATTACCATTCAAACCTTACCATTCAAACGTCCCCCATCCCCTCCTGGAATCTGTCCAACATCTAAGAGTTGCTGCAGCCGCTCAACCTCATCCAAAGTGGCCGCACGTGCAATAGCTTCACGAATCTGCTCGACTTCATCTCCAGTAAGGCCTAAGATATGAAAATATTCGTGTTAAACTAAAAATAAACGCACAGGTACCCAAAAATTACCTTTGCTCTTCGCCAAATTTTGCGTCTCTCCGCCAGGAATGAAAGTATTCGCCCTCTCGCGAATTTCCTTCTGTATCTCCTTTCCTTTCTTGCTCTTAAACAACTGTTTGGCCTCCGTCTTCTCCTTCAGCTTAATCTTGCGAAAATCCAACAAGCGAAGGTTCGGAAATTTATGAATTATGTACAGACGATAATGGGGTTTTGCCGTGACCGGATTGTGGAGTAAACTCAACGTCGTTAACTTTTCCAACGAAGTTAGAGGATCGACATCACCAAGTTCCTCAATTTGATTCCCAGTCAAAATGAGAGTCTCCAGGTTAGGGATGTGCTCTTCCAAATGGTCACTTACCCTCCTAAAACGATAAAAACCAATTAGTTCAAAGTTGCCACTTTATATTCACAGTTTTATTCAAGGAGCACTTACATGACGCGATTATTGTTCAGAAGCAAACATTTCAGTCTCTTCAAGAATGGGAAGCCATCCACTCGTCGGATATCATTATCAGAGAAGTCGATTGTATCGAATTGATCACCAGTAGCACCAAGGTTTTCAATTTCAGGAATTTTGTAGCCTACGACAATCAAACAAACGACGAACGTTTGATAAACGAATAGAAAACTTAGCGTTTTGGGGTTATAATTAGAAACAAAACTTACCTCGTAAATCTAGCTCACGATCCTTAACTGGATTGATGTACTGCATCGAGTTCTGTATAATCTCGGCTGTTAACTTCACCATGTTTATTATTTAACAAGTATTTTCAGATATTTGCAAGTTTATGATTTGAATGCACGATGCAGAAACTGCGTCTACTTGTTTCCTTTCTTTCGTGAAGATATGCAACTAAACTTACACAAAAAATTTCTAATTAAATATTGTTGATCTTGTTGATTTTAACCTCAAAAACCACTAAAGCTCTAACAATAAACTTTAAAGGTCTCGATATTTAATCATCACAAATTGTTGAACACATTCAATGACCAATGGTAAATCAAGGACCATCACTATTGGTATGTTTTTAACTAACGCCTAAATTATTAAATTAAAATATTCTATTTTAGGTGATAACATGTACAACTTTCTCGATCCCAAACTTCTACCCAAAGTCACAACAATTGCAGCAGCTTTAGACGACTACGAAGTAGAAAATCTAGTCAGTGATGACTACAGAATACGCTCCAGAGGTTTTATGGCTTTCACATCAATCAAACCACCAGTGGATATTCATTTTGAGTTCATGTGCAACATCCAGATAAGATATATCAAGGTAAAGACAACTCTAGGATCACACAAAACGATAGGCATTGAAATACTCACTGGGGAGCCTTTAACTTCTTTAGGTTGTAATATTTTTGATGATAACAAGCAGGGATTGATCATTTGCGATTCTAGATACTATAGCAAACAAAATCCACCACCAGGTACAACAGAAACCCACCACTTAGCTTATTTTAAGTCATTCCAGCATAGATTATTCACACAAACTAGTAAAATAAGCGTTCGAATTGTACGTACTGATTGTAGGTCTGTCCCTTGTTTGGGTGGAGTCGAAGTATGGGGTTTTGTGGCACAAAATTGTTCGAAAGAAACGAAACAAACGATTCATAAACTTATGAGTAAGGATAAAACAAATGCAGTTGAGAATACAAGTAAGAAATTATTAGACTTAGAAACTCAACTTGCTGGTGTAGTGATACCAGATGATTTTAAAGATGCTTTAACATTTGAAGTGATGGCTTTACCCATGACATTACCAAGTGGTAATACCATAGATCAATCAACGTTGGAGAAATGTATAGGAAATGATGTAAGATATGGTCGGAAACCTGCAGATCCTTTTACAGGACTAGTTTTCACTCATAATCATAAACCTGTGCTGAATGTCGCACTAAAAAGTCGAATTGACTTGTTCCTTCTCAAATACTCCCACGTTGAAGAGACTAAAAGTATTAGTCGAACCGTGGGTACATCTTCTGGCTGTACATCAAAGAGAAATTGTACTGATGTTAAAAAGTTGGATGACACTTTACCGCAGAAAAAGAGAAAACTTGAATGTGAGCCTGTAACTGGCGATAATTTAGATGATGCTATTGCTAAAGTTGTTAGCAATGGGAATTTTATGTGTTTTACGAAGGCAGAGCCTGCGAAAACGTCGATTATTGCAGACAAAACATGCTCAAAATGTAAAGGCGTGTCGAATTTATATGAAATTACGAATTGTAAGCACTTATTTTGTCGACGGTGTTTGTTTTCTTTGTCCAATGAATGTACTTGTAAACTTAAATTTGTCAATAGCAATGTTGTTAAAGTTAATTTAACATGACACTAGTTTTATCACGAATAAGTCTTCAAAAATATTCTTTAAAAGCAACATGTCCGCATTACGGGCTTGGTTTTGAAGTCTTCCTAAATGTATCAAGATTGAAAGGTTATTTCTTTCTAAACATGATGACCAATATACCTATCTGTTTAGTTTGGTAGAAAAATAAAATTTTCCAAAGCGTGTTTTTGATTATTTTAAAATTTAATTTAAAAAATATAATAAATATTATTGTAATATCAATTCATGATGTGGATGTTGATTTTCAAAAATATTTCGGTTTTATTTTTCCATTTTATAATCTTAAATGACGACATTTCCTAATAAGGTCGTGAAAGTTTTCGGGTAAACGAGCAAAATTTTTCAATGCATTAAAATAGGGTCAACAATGCAATATTTTGTCCGATGTTTAATATATTTGAAGTATGAATAATCTCAAGACACTGTCCCGTTTAAGTGAACTTCAAACTAAAATACATAGAAACACGTTTATATAGTCATATCACATTTTATTACTTAGCTAAACCAATCTGCGTTTTAGAACTTTGCAAAGAAATATTTAAATCACCCAGATAAATCTCCCATTACAAAACCGAAAAGTAGTAATTCTCCATTTGTTGCTTCGCCAACGAGAGTAAACACAGAAAATAATTCCGATTCTGTGGGCTTACATAGTACGTCATCATAGTGGGTTCATTCGCGCGCCTTCCCGGTGATCCAACGGGCGACTCATCTGGCGAAATGCTCATCTCCGAATGCTCCGGACTGTCCCGATCTGGCGGAAGTTGCATCAAACCCACCGTATTCCGCACATAGTCGGCCACTCTAGCTCTGCACGCTGGATCCATTTCGAGCACAACATCATCCTCGACGATCTTCACGACAACTTTCGGTGGCTCCAACTTGAGGCACAACAGCGTCGGGTCATTATTGTACACACCCACAATCTCCGACAAACTAAGCACTCTTTGCGTTATATCCTCATCAATATCAATAATAATTAACGCTTCAGACGTTAGTACCAGAGCTACAGCGTCATATTGAGCAACATTCGTAATGGCTGTGGCTTCTGTCACGAAGAGTATATTACTCTGTGTGACAGTCTGTAGAAATTTCCATTTATACTTAACAATGGAGTTTGTCGCTGAATAGATGTGGTTCAAAACCGGAACCATGCGCGGTTCAGGCAGTTTATTCCAGCCGGCACCTTGCAATAAACCTTGCCCAGTAAGCGCCACTAGTTCAGCGGCCCCACTGAGAGGCTTGGTAAACACGCCGACGATTCCTCTACCAACTCCAGCAACCAAGGACCGTGGTGATGCTCCTTCAGTCATCACACTCTGAAGGGGATGATGTGCTATCCCACCAACAGCCCCCAACAAACTAATCCCCAAACCTGTCAAACCTTGAACGAATCCTTGCGTCAAACCCTGCGGTCTTTGCCGACGTGATTCCTCAGTCCTCCGGAGATGTTCCTCGTCCAGCGTTAACCTATCCAGATTCCGCGCCACGCTTGAAGCCAACTTCGTAACAGATTGAAGGGTACCAGCCGTAACATGTTTCATTAAACTTGCCGAGCCATAAGATACGCCTCTGAGAAACGCCCAGGGTCCCTGCACTAAACCGTGGTAGGGTAAGCTGACAAAGTCCCGTAACCCGGAACCCATCGCACGTGCCAATCCGCCTGGACTGCCAATTAACTCGAGTGAACTCACCACCCAACCGGCGCCAAAAATTGCTCCGGAAATGTAATGCATCGTCATCGTATGACCCAGTCTATAGTAGGTTGTAAACAAACGACGTTTGTCAAACTTGCCGAAATGAAGTGGTGACTGGTCCAAGGCGATGTAGAGTTTAACAGACGCATGGACGGAGAGCAGGATTGATATTTCATCGATGCTGAAGTTCTTTAAGCGCACTGGTCGCGCCAACATTGTGGAACCATACTTCAGATGGCGTGGAACTGGAACGCTGCTTGTACCGGTGATTCTGTAATTGTGACGAGATTTCTTCGGTTGCCAAATGATTAGTTTCGCAGGTTGAAGGATCGTAATGTATTCCATTAGTTTAAGTAGATAAATATCTTCCAGGAAGATTGAAATTGGTTGTACTTTGATGTGAATATCGCAGACATCTGAAACATTTTATAGAAACCATAAATGTGTAGGATAATATGCCGATGTTTGTAAGTATGTATATATTGGTTCGTGCTATTTGAAATATGAAATTTAAGTTAGAAAAGAGAAAATATAGCCCCCTTATCAGGATTTAAAGGGAAAATATCTGAAAAGTTATCCAGAATGTTGGAATGTTAGGCAATTCTCGCTAAAATAAGAGAACACTGTTCTAGGTGTGCTCAAACAGCTTATTTTCGCTAAAAACTACGTTTAAACACTTATCTTTCATCGAGCTTACCAATACTAAATATGATTTCTGAAATGTTGATAAAAATAAAGCTAAGATTAAGCTTAAAAGTGCGCTAACTCGATTTTTAATCGATGAGGTTCGTAAAGATATAATAGTAATTCTCATCATAATGGTTCCAAAGCAAACGGTTAACAATCTATGAAATCTTTAAAACGAAGAATAAAACATACCTGTTATAGTTTCATTCAAAAACACATCCCTCCAAGTCTCAATATTCATATCCATCCGAATTACGTTATTCTCCTGGGCGTCGAAGATAAGCTGATTGATAGGCACATTGAAACCACGCATAGGTATTTTTGGCCCCTCATTTTGGCTGACCAAAATCACGGGGAAATCGTATGAACCGCGGGTGAATAACTGATTATCGACTTGTATCGTCGACACGCTCAGACAAACTTGCATGATCTCTGCACGTGTGACTGTAAGAGCAACATTGTCACAAGAGACACTAATAACTTCCTTCTTTTCGGTACCGCCATGTTCCAAATCACCAGTAAGCGTGAATGTTACACCCTTAACAAACACCATCACTCGCACAACATTCTGTCGTATTGCCGGGGCATTACTGGCATCATTATCTTCATTTTCGGAGTACTCCAGATAATTATCCTGTCGTAGAATCATCATATTGTCGAGAGAACCGCTGGACTTGGCTGATTCCTCGGCGCTGAAATAGGACGTGCCTGGCGTGGAACTCTCAGCGTAACCGATCTCTTTGCGATGCTGTTTCCATTCCTTCTCATGCATTGTCAACCGCACACGGATATCCCTTGCCGATATTTCCACTTGACTTACAGATTCAATTCGAATCTTCACAGCTTGTGCAGTATACTGCACCACTGCTTTAACATCGCCATGGTAAGGAATCCGCACAAATTGATCGTTGAAATTCGTCACGTTGATGGGGGTCGACCATACGATATTATCTAAATCACCTGAGAACAGTAAATGAATGTTGGTGACATCTCTTTAATTTTAATCTCTTTAACTATAAAAAAATCTTACTTTCATCGCTAGCAGCCAACACCAACAGTTCGGAATAGTTCACCTGTGGTAACTCGGGAAACTTCTCACTCACCACCGGCATACTGTAATATCTGGAAGACATGTTTTCAATCGTACATAGCCAATTAAGATGTTCGCATTCGTTGGTAATATTCGTGGAATGGTCACTACTAAATTGCGCGCAAAAGACATTCGCCCCACAGCGATTCTCCACCAACAACTGCGGATGCAAATCGTGATGTACGGCGAGGAAGGTTTGTCCCTTGCACTCTTGCGCTACTAGCACAATCGGTACACTGCGCGACTCATGCGGGATTGCAATACTTCTGCGAGCGACCAGCTTATCCACCCGCGTCGGACACGACCATCCATACCGGAAATTCGTCGCAAACGACATATATAATGCAAAATCCACATTGTTATTCTGTGGATTCGCCAAAAGCAGCCACTGCATGATGGGCAGACCACAATTGATCTTATCCAATTGTGGAGGCAGTACGAAAGAATGTATATCGTAATTTTGTGGCAAATTAACGCGGCGATTTGTATCCGGTACCGCAAAACACATGACATACAGCTGCATCTTCAGATGGTTGGTTAGCACATGGGAAGAAGTTAATCGTAATAGGCGTATCTCGTTGTACATTGTGCTAAGAATCGTTACAACGCATACCTTTAAAAATATATCGTAATTATCGTATCAAAATCAATAAGGGTCACTTACATAAGGCTCACAATGTACCACCGTCTTTATATGGCCGTCAAACGGAATGGTACCCGTTATTGAGGGCATGTAGAACGCCTGTGACCAATTGGACTTGGCCAATTGCAGTGGATTGGAAACATTCCACGTGCTTCCCAAACCCACAGCGATGCAAAACGTTTCTTCCAATTTGGGCGGTGTTATAATCCCATTGTGACTCATCCGACACAATTCTTTCTCGTTGATTAGGATGGCTACCTGACAACCTAGCATATTCACCATAAGTGACCATGGTAAAAGCTCCACCAACAAGGCGCTGGAATGTGGGGACGCGTTTTGGTATCGTACCTAACAGAATAAAAAGCAAATTCCACACAAATCAGAACGCATGTAAAACAACTAAGACCCACCTGTACATGTGTCAATGGTTGATCATCAGCGATAAATTCAACATCTTCGTAATCCTCCTGAAAATACGGCCAGGGATTCTTGTCAAACTCGTCGATTGCACTGAGAATTTCGGCGATATCTTCTTTCTCAGTCTTTTTAAAAAACTGCTTCTGATCGACAAGACTATAGTTTAGTGGAACGTACGGGTTCGAATCTGATAATGCGTTACTGAAACGACGAGAAATTGGTGTGTGTGTTGTTAATTACCTACAAAGTAGAAACGTACTCTAATTGGAATGTGAGTTGATGCGAATGGTCAATCGTTCCAGGACAATATAATTGTTGTAATTCGCCGTGACCTTTGACGGTGGACTCAAGATGGACATTCAGCGTAGGCGTTTCAATGTGCAGTTTTGCACTGATAGGCAGATTGAAGCGAATCATGAAAAGTGGCCATAACATAGCTAGTATCTTCTTGCCGTTCGGGTATCTTTGGATGACGATACGACACCAGATGCTCAAGAACTGTCCACGTTCTTGAAGGGGCACTAAGCCAAATTTGAAATGCAAATATCGAACATTCTAAATTCGTATGTAGTCAAACCTTAGATTACGAACTTCATTTTTTTAATAAATGACTTGCAATACAATTTCTTTTAATGATAATCATCAATATGGGGTGGAATTTTAAGAGCCGTGTACAAGTATATCGGCTTGATTGGTAGCTTATTATAAGTTTATATTCTAACACCTGGGTGAAAAGTGGATTCCTAGGGAGTAATCCCAATATTTCTCAAACTATAGTGTTCTCGAAATAGTCAGGTGTGAGTGGAAGATTGCTGAAATGGGTCCAGACTGATTGATAAAATATGTCTGGGAATGGTTTGTAGCTCGCTCAATGGCGAGTTGGAAAGTGGGGAGTGGGAAAGCATACGAGGATATAGGGTGGTCAGAAGACTATATAAACGAAATGCAAGGGTCAGAGTAGGTGGTGGAACTGCTGGCGAAGGAGAAAGGAGAGGAAGTGGGAGGACGAAGAGCTCATCCGCCAAACAAAGATCAGGAACAACAAATAAAAAAGAAGACATTAGCGCGGGCGAGATGCCGATCGGAAGAAAAGGGCAAGAAATTGTGGATGAGACGGGAATTTGTGAGATGTGCTTTGTGGTAAGGGACAAGACACGTGAAACCACACTTGGGACTGCAGAAGGGGGTAAAATTCCAAGATAAAGTTGGCTAGCTGATTTGTGAAAATTTGATTGCACCTTTTACGCAATAAAGTAAAGAAGTTCGTAAGCCGAAGTTCACTATTCATACAACTTACCTTTAACCAGCCATGGTTGTGCACATTTCGTATTCTCAAGTAAAGGTATATCCCCAGACCAAGCTGACTCCAATCCATAAAAACGTAAACGCAGAAAGTAATTCTTACTACAATCCAATAACATAGTAGGAGGGGTGCTCTTTCCGCGAATGATATTACTGGGAGTAAGTTTAAACTCCCTCTCTTTTTCCTTCGTCACGGCTTGGACCACCTTCACTTCAAAATGCTCCAATAGCGTATTGCAGATGTACAGATGTCCCGAGAAAGTAACCTGTTTCTGTGTAGCCGACAGAGAGCGAATTGTCACGATGATTTGCGTATGCCCTTGTCCCATCTGGTAAATCTCGGTGCCGTCCGAATCCAACAGAAACGGTTCGGACCAAACCAGATTTCGATTCTCCTCCATACCGACGCGTAGCAACTGATTACTCTTTTGTGATCGCCAGGAATATAAATGACAGTAACGCGAGGCCAGAAAGATGTCTTCCAAACCAGCTTGCCCAAATCGTAGACTTACATTCGTATCATTACAAACGACATATCTAGTCAAAACAATAAAATCCATATTGTCCTCTTGTTGTTTCCTGCTCTGAAGTATCTCACTCCAAAGTTGAGCACTCACGGCGAGAGTGTGAGCTGCACCAGCACCAAAGAGCACTCTAATCGGGTGCGTAATCAAATTGATTCCGATAGTCTTCGCAAGGGACACCTCAAATTTGAAAGCAAACGTCTCCACAAATTGTTGGTGTGTTAGAAAGGCATAATCTAGGAGGGAACACTTTGCATTGCAATAGATATCAAACACAGCCATCTCAAATTTCCACGTTGCAAGATATGCATTGGCATTGTCTATAGTCAAAGTGAAAAAATGTTGATACTCTGGTATGAGTAAATCCGAATAGTACTTCTTTAAAGCTGGTGGCATCTTATACGTACCGCGTTTATCGAAATAATTAATAAGATTAAGATTAACAGACACAACATGAACGGCAAGTGTCAACTGTGGAATTAAGTTCTTATTGAAATACGAATCTACTCGAATGCAACCTGCCAACGCTCGTGGACTTATCAGTACTCTCGACTGATGGTATTCCTTTACCATTGGTGCGGTCAGTACCACCCGCCAGGTGCAAGCTACAGCTGGTTGAGGATAGTTCTTGGGCAATTCCAAATGGCACATCTCAGTCTCGGACAAATAGAATTGGGTGTACGTCTGATAACAACCATGACAATCTGACCAGTATTCCAAATGGCAGAGAATCTGCTCATCTTCCTCGTTCCCAGTGCTGATTTTAAACGGTACTGGAAATACGCGCACCTTGGTAAGTGCTCTAGGTTGCGGATACCTCCACGCCATCGCCGAAACGTTACGATTCCAGAAAACCACTTGGTACGGCAGGGGCAATTCGTCGATGTTATTACTAGTCGAATCAACAAAGTGGAAGGCACCAGCACGCAGATCATCTTTGTAATGCTGCTCCTTCTCAGTAACGGGACCCTTGGGAGGTTCGGTCATCATCGGATGAGCTTCTTCATGCACCCGCGGGAGTTTTCTGCCAAAGTCATGAATATCTTCAAGAAGATCCTGCAGGTTCAGGATTTTATCCGGACTGATATCTACCACAACCGAGTCACTTTCAATGGAGATTTGTATCTGAGGGCTGGAATTAGCCGATTGCCAGGACTCCCAAAACAAAGTAACATCAAAGGAAGCACTCCACGGGTTCAAAATCAACTTGGATTCGCCATTATAAACGCTGGCTATCGACATGCAGTCAATAAAGGTGTTATTAAGTAACTTTTCCGGACGATTATTAAGCGATAAATTATTCGTGAAATTACAAAATGATATATTAATATCGACGTCGTTCTTGGTCTGCATGGAGATTACGAGTTGAGACACTTTTAAATTAATGATAGAAAGGCCCCGAAACTTCTTCTTGATCATTTCATACTTAACATAATGTTCACCCTTTGAACTGCTCTTCGGAAGTATGGGAGCTTTAGCTATATGCATAATATCAATTCCCTGCATTGAGTAATCGGACTTGATTCTTGGTAGCACTAAATTACTAAAGAATTTATCTTGTATCTGAAGGAGATACAACCATCGGGAGAAAGAACAGACAATCTTTGTAGGTTTGGCAATGTCCACATCCAACGTTGCTGGTTTACCGATACCTTTACTCCACTTCAGAGTTAAGAATGCCGGCAACACCCCTGTATCAGCATTCGGTTCCCCTGACTTGGTCTCTAATAAGTGCGTACTGAAATCTTCCTCCGTTGGAATTCCTTTCAGAGTCTTCCTACCAATTTGCCCACCATTTAATTTAATGCACACGTCAAAACATGAAATCTTAATTTTTCTTCCTAGCAAAGTATCCGAGAAATAGGCATTCGGTTGGGAAAGTGAAAAATACAAAAGGGGGACGAATCTTCGATATTGCATCTTCTCGTCAACCACACTCTCCTCCTCAGAGGCTTCATAACCCTTTTCGCTTTCATTTTCTTTGAAAAATCTAGCTATCTCACTGCGACGTGCCGTTTCAAACTCATACAAAGCAAGCGAAACCTTTCCGCCCGTGATTAGAACATCCATGGGAATGAAAGAAACAGCCGCTGATTGCTTCGATTTGATAAATGTCGGTGAAGTTGTTGCCATAAGAATCGATTTTTCGCTCACCTCACTCATCTTCCGCAATTGACCACTCTCTTTGGTCTTCAGAGAGAGATAACTTTTCAAATCGGATGTTTCAATACCGGAATCTTTTGTTAAATCAATCTCAACCTCAAATTCTTGTGATGCATCAGTGTGGTAAATAGGATACGGGAAAATGACTTTGGATGGTTTACCAACGACATTTTCAGCCAAGAGTACATCAAATACTCCCATACTCTCCTCTGTCAAGGCCATAATCAGCTTGATTTGATCCAAGGACACAGTGAAGTTAATGTCGGAAATAAAATTTACCTCGACAGAATGACCACAAATTATATCCGATTTGTAGATCATTGCAGGGGCATAGATTGCGGATATATCAAACTTGGATATAAGAGACCAATATGTGATGTCCGGTCCTGAATTCAACTTGCCTTTGCCAAGATTATTCCATTCTAGAGCCGGATTTTCACTCATTGTTTTCAGAACCGACATGCTTTTACCACGATTTTTTAACAATTGACTGATTTCTGTCCAAGATCCACTATTCATGCAAATCCCATTGATGTCCAGTTGATACTGACGGTCCTCCATTTCACTTCCGGGGATATTCAAAATTCTTGCCTGCGCCGCTTGTTGATAGATGTCAGGTCTACAAGGCGTCCTACAAATGGGATTCACAGCACTCGGCGACAGATTAATTCGATTCACTTGAAACACGCTGGTATTGTGCATGGTGCCCTCCCGTCCCATATCCGCCGAAGGCATAATCATCCGAAATCCATTAAACTCGACGTACGTCAATGGAAGATTCCGATTACTCAGCTGGAAACTGCTGGATGATGAAACCTTCCTGGGTTGCGAAGACAACGCTGGAACTTGCAACAATGGTTCGAGGACAAGAAAATAGTTCTTCAACGTTACCGGAGAAACTAGTAGATCAATCGGCTGAACACTCAACATAATCTCGGTCATATACCGCGAATGCACAAACTCCACCGGCTGTTCCTCGATCTCTTCTTTGCGATCCTTCGACTTTCTCCTTTTTTTATTCGCTCCCCACAGACTGTGCGTATGCTGACAACTTGCACGCGTTATCGTAATATTCGCGAAACTCGTGTCTTCCTGTCGATCCGACGTCGCAGGTTCCTCATTCACGCGCAGCACCAACCCCAAAAACTCACCCGGATGCCACTTACCTTCCATGTCCTTCACATAATGCATTATACTCGCTGATCCGATCTTACTCTTAAGTTTTAAGTAAACATTTTGAAAGTCCAAAGAGCTCACAATATCTTCGGCGTCAATCACGAACTTCAGATTGGGATTCAAGTTAGTACTGCTTTCACTCTTTTTAATGCTCTTTCGAATATTGTCTTGCGCGAGTAAATTTACAGTAAATCGCGTAATTGTCCACTGAATCCATGCTGTGAGTTTAATATTATCCGTTTCGAGGTTTTCGGTGGAAACATGCGGTTGTTTCTCACTTATGGAGTCTATGCTTTCTTTGAGGATAGTTGGAGATAAATTAGAGCCACCATGAGTTGTGGTGGGAATGGGAGGTGTAGGTTCGATTTGTAACACTTCAATTTTTGGTTCAGGAAGGATATTGTACGCGACTTCGATTAAGCCATGGAGGATACTTGCGATGAGACAAACCTGGTATAAAAGAGGATATTCAGATTCCCAAAATGGACAATTAATCGACGGTCATTTCAATGAAAATCTACCATCAGGCCCAACGTAATTAATCAGAAGTACCTTTATAACTTGAATCTCTATGACATGTTTTAAGATTTTCGTTGAATTGTCCATTCGACGAAATGTAATAGTCCTAAATCTACGAACATACCTGAAGTTCCGAAATGGATATGACTATCGGAGTCATGTCAATGTGCACATACACCCCAAATGTTCCAATATCACTCTTGCTACCCGAAAAGTTGATTTGAAAGATGTTCTCCATGCTCTTGTAGTCCTCCCGAGGAAGACCAATATCGTCAGAGGGTTTCGTTGATGACACCGACTTTGTGGACATACCCACAGTTGAGGTAAGCGAAACCGGTGCTAGACAATCAACACGTTCGCCATTCTGCCAAGTGTAGCACGACAAATCAGCAATATGTAAATTCCACGGAAAGCTCGATTTGTTCGGGGACCAAATATGATCCGGTAGAACAACTGGTAGCTTCGTCAGGTACTGATTCAAGTTGTCCCTATGCGAAGAATTACGAACGTTTGCTGATGGCAACGTAAAAACGAAGATATCCGGCGGATCTTCTTTCCGCATTGCCTCTTCGACAGCCTGCTGAATACCCTGTGATCCTACTGCAGAGAGTGACTTCACCGGAAAGTAAATCGTACACTGGGAGACGTCACCGTAGAAGAGCAGCCCCTTCCAAACATCGAACCACTTCTTTAGAAAGTTGTAGACTTTTTCCTGGGACTATCAGAAGGAAATGAATTAAACACTGAAACCAAAGTCCTAGAGTAGTAACCTACGTCAATTTCCTGCGGTTCCCTCTCCTTGGTCATATTGTGCGACTTCTGAGACTTCTGCATTGGAGTGTAAGTCGCTTGATCTAGACTGCTGTGAATTGACTCGAAGGGAGTCCGACTTCGTCGTGGGGTTTCATAAACGCTGTTATCCGAATACGTTCTGCTCAACTTCCTCGGACCGGCATCGAAGAGAACTTCAGTCTTCACCGCTGTTATTTTTGGTGTGTACAAGAGCCATCTACACAATAGCGGATCGATACAAATCTTAATCTCTTTCAAATTAAAGAGTAACAACGGGGGATGTGTTTGTTTTTCAGGATTGAGTGGTACTTGAATGGTTGCCGTAAATAATGGATATGAGGATGCTGTGGTGTCTTCGCGTTCCAACTCGGGCCCAGATATAATTAGGACCTGCTGAATTTCCCTCGTGGAGTAGAAACTGGAGGAAGATATGCGTGGTGAGAGAGAGGTTCCGCTGGATACATCCGGAGTGTTAATGAAGTCAATTGGTTCAATTATGAAGGCTTTGATTGAAAACAAAGAAACATCGATGGTGGTTGTTGTCTGAGTTGTTACTTTATTATAGCGCATTCCTTCGACGCATAGTTCTAAATACGCCAAACCTAGTGAGAAAATTAAATATGTACGACATTAATGTATTTTCTTATTCAAAAATATTTGTCAACAATCATTGCGCTACTTCTTTTCCAAACTTATTACAGTTCCTGTCAAAGTACTGAAGCATTCGTAGTAGTAAGGAATTCAGTTTTTCCCACTGTACTCAGTCGGTGATATAGAAGAGATATTTGCACCTACGCCATCTATGCTTCAATGTTTTTTAGCTCCACTCTCGGCATCGGCGTTATGATGAACATCTCTCCACTATCATCCATGATTTTAGAATATCTGTCAAAACTGTAACCCACCCAGCTCGCCCGCGCTTATCACGTTCCTTCATAACCTGCTATCCCACTTATCTCGTTTATCAATTTGTAAAACTACAGCGTTCCCGAAAGTCAACAATATTGCTAGGAGAGCAACACCTACAAATTCACACCCATGTGATCTGAGGTTCGAATCTTGTTTAATAGCTGCAGTTACACGATTGAATGTAAATACATTACAGCAAAGCCTTGTGAAGAACCTAATTGTATGGGCGTAATTACCTATTTCTATCGTAAGTTCACAGAAAACTTGTTATACCCAAGTTTTTTGTAACTCCTCTTAAAAATGAACGGCAATAATAGTAATATTTATCAAAACTATTGCTCACTTATACTGTGAGGAACAAGAATTTGAAATATCTTACAACAGAGAAAATTTGTCTACTTACTATGATTCCTAACAGCATCAGTCATCAACGAACTATTCCCAATATAATGCAGAGCATCCTCTGTATCCTGCTTAATCAGTTTATCCAGAATCATACAGAAAATCAAAATCTTCGGATTGGTTCCGGTAATCGACAAACTCTCCGACTCCAAAATACAAGCATGATGTGGAATGTTAGCATCAACCCAATACTGCGGCATTAAAACGGTTTTCGAATTGTACGAAGCACTACTCGGGGTTAATATCGTGGTCTGCTTCTTTTGCATCAGTAAACGACTGCAAAATCCAATAACCTTCGCGGAAATCTTCGTGTAGCACGCGTCGAACATTTGCTCCGGTGGGTCAGGCAGCTGACAAGTTGTCTGCAGGAGTCGTTTCGTATACATTGGATTCATAATTTTCACATCGAAACATTGACACTCCAACGTAATCTTGGGCAAGTCGGAATTTCCGAAGGAAGAACTACTTTGATGCGTTGACACTTTCTTGCGTTTCTTGAAGAGATTATGTTTGCTTGCCTCGAAATGCGGATGATCCATCAGGGAGATCTCAATCACAGGAGCGAGAAAAGTAAATTGCATCACCCGACTAGGAATGTGCTCGTTCAAAGCGTCATAATCATCCTCCGAAGGGGGTAACAACTCCGACAACTCAGGCTCGGGTTTTGGAATGCTGTACGGGAGATAATCATAAGTTGATGCTGCTGCCCTTAGGCTGCTCATTCGATGCAGAAAGCCGGAACAGACAGCCAATCGCAACGGTCCCACTACGATTCTCAGCAGTGCACGTTCCGATAAATTACTAAACTCCAAATCACTTCCCAATTCCGAAAGATTTTCGCTAGTCATATCATCAGGAACCGTCAACTGGTATAAATAATCCATCGCCACAGCCGGGGATCGTTCCAAGAGTGACGCCTCCGACGTCCGTTCAATATGTCGATTCCAATTCACATGGTAGATCTTCTTCTCCCCTTTGTTCTCAGGTGCTTCAACGTCAAATAACGAGTCCGTTTTATGCGCATCCGACACTTGACCCGCTTTCAGATACTCCATCGATGGTCCCGATTCAGGGACGTCCTGTTGCGAGCAACTGCACTGACCAATCGGCAGGAGGATCATCTCGCTGATGCCCATACTAACTTGCGACCACTGTTTACCGTGGAAAATCGACTCGGTGAAGATGCCTTGAAGGCGGAGAGTAAGAAGGGGCCAGTATTTCAGTTTGCGCTGTGTGTAATAGCCGGCTTTCTCATTTTGCGATTCAGATACTTTGAACGTTAATGAGGCATTATCGACGTAGAAGCCGATTTGTAAGGTTGGTCCCAGATTATGCATTTCGTTGAAGTCGATATCGTCATGGCTAACAGGCAGGAGAGATGGCACGAAGGACCATGCCCATCCAGCAAGTGATTGTTTTTCAATACCATATTCTGTTTAAAGATGAATCTAATAGTTACTGATAAAATGCATCCCAAAATAGTATGGATTGAAATAGTTCATCGTTTAATAAATCTCGCCTTGTCAAATGAGTTTGGAAAAATTAAAAATTGAGTCGTGTACTAAATTCTTGAAAGAAAAAAACGTGAAAATGTTCGCCGAAGGAATCGCAAAGACTTTTTGACACAATTTAATACGCTTTTTGGAAGATGTTACCCAACATTTTCCTTTTTCAATCGAAATTGCATCACACCAAATGACGACCGCAAATATATGTTGTTCTGGAAATACTGACTTGTAGGGTTTTCGTTTAACGTCACGTTGCAAAATGTGAGATTTTTTAAAATATGGGTAACCATTCGGGATAAATCGAATTTCGAAATAAATTGATATAACTCCCTGATATTTCACTTAAATCGTAGATATGATAATCGGCACTCACCTGTATCCGAAGTTTGATCTGTCTCTCGAAATATATCATGATCGCTCTTGAGTTGTTTCTGGTGTAACGCTTGAAGAAGGTAAATCAGCCTCAAAAGCATCGGAATTTGTTGCTCAGTCATACTAAACTCCATTCTAAATCAAAAATAATGAAATTAATTTGAGTTTATGTCGATTTTCAAGTTATATCAAACATTTTATCATTAAAAAGATGCGACAAAAGTACGCGCACACGTCTAGCAAATTAAGTTCCTTGACACCAAGCAGTCGCTCGTTGTACAATATACTATGACGTGACGTGCGCGCATATTATAATACTAAGAATATAAAGATTTAAAAACTTACGAATTGCAATAAATATCACATCTGGTACTGGACGATTTCTTACTGCCAGCCACATTGGATCGCAAGAAATGAATTACCATCGAACAGCGATAAAGCATAGGCTCTTGATAAACATCTATCTTCCCTGAAGCATTGCGCTTATCCAAACACACAGTGAGGTCATTAATTGCTATCACTTTTCGCATTAATAGCTGCGACAAATATACATCTAAAATAATAACAAATAATAACTCGTTATAAAAACAAATTAAACACGTACCTGTATACGCTGGTTCCCATTTTTCATTCGCTGACTCAAAGGTGAGTAATTTCACATTCATTGAGAGCACGATATCTTCCTCGACGTATTTCAGGATTAAATTATTGCAGTAAATTCGTATGTTGCTCACAATTTTATTGATGAGTAGTTGGACATAGCTTGGTGGTGTCTCAATCTGTGCTCTTTAGATGAAAAAAGAAATAAAGTATTAAACACCGTGAATGTATCGATGTGATTACAAGTTACGTTCAATTGTTAAGTTCAGAGAAGTTGGTGTACCTTTTACTTGCGTTCTTTTTCGTCTTTTCCAATTGTAATCTCTCATGGTTAATCCTCGCACTGTCAGCTCCTCGCAACTTCAAAATACACTCGATCGTATTGATGGTAATCGTAATTGGCTCTGAAGCAAGTTTCGTCCATGGCACATGAATAAGTAGTTCATGAATATGCCCGGAGACGAAACTGAATGGCAATTGCAGTTCCTGTTCCAGGACCTCCAATCTCAAGTCTAAGTTATGAAAAGATGCGTCACCTCCCCATAATGATACCTACAATTATCAATGGTAATAATAATAATCAATAAACATCTCCTAATACTAATCAATGTTTAAATAATTACCTGAGAATCTTGAGGGCGAAAATTCTTAATATATTTATCGACATAGCTGAGCAGTATCGGCGTGATGTAGGATTCTAACTTGAACATCTCTCCACGTTCGTCAGCACTCCAGCGGCATTATCGCACTGTAAAAATAAGGCGCGACGCGTTAATTACGCACTGAGAGCACACATATATACGTGGATCGCGCTGGGAAACACTGTCGACCGCCGTGTTGATGGAAACTATGTGGTTCGAGGTTAGATTCGGTCATCCTACCGGTGGTTGTTTGCGTCCAGCCAGCGACGTGCGAAACGATGCATTGACATCATCACTCGCGCGGCGCCCTAGTGCGATGATGCACCTGCGATGCGTAATTTACGGCAATCGATGCGCGTGTTCTAATTAAAACACTGTAAACGAATGATTTGAAATTGTATATTTGGTGAAAAACATTGCAAGTGTCAAACTTCATAATATTGACATCCGTAGTGGAAATAGTCACATTTAGGGATTTTGTATTCGTTTGGTAGGCCTGGATATTTGAAAATAAGGGTTGCCCTATGTAAATTAATAAAACGCAAAGAAAAGGGTCAACAATTCAACAAAGGGTCAACAAAGTGTCCTAATATATAAAAATGCCCACGAAACGAAATGGTGCATGATTTATGATTCTAGGATTACAGGAAATATGAAAAATATATTTTTTGCACATGTGATATGTAATTTTCGGCAATGAATGGCGCGTGTTCCAATTAAAACACTAGAAACGGATGATTTGAAATTGTACATTTGGTGAAAAACAATCCCAATGTTAAACTTCATAATATTGATATCAATAGTGGAAACAGTCACATTTAGGGATCTTGTTCTTTTGTTACACCTGGTTATTTGAAAATAAGGGTTGCCATATATAATCAAATGAAACTTGATGAAAATTCCACTATTGATCAAATATGAAAAATTCATACGAAAATTAACAATATGTATTTATTTATATACATTATACAACTTTTAAAACCAGAAATAATACTATATAATTTACGTTTAAAAATAACACATCCAATACATATCACATAAACATTTCAAATAATACCAAAAAAATATTACAAACAAATGCAAATAACTCAACAACAATAAACTATGTACAAAAAACACAATTATTGTTCTCACATTAAAACAATAAAACTACGTGCGCAAATATGGCACCTTTTTCAACAATTTGCCTCCCATTTGTTTGACAATGAGTAGTGGTCGTAATTTAGGAATTTACACAATTTCTTAATTGCAACAATTGCTAATTGGCAAATATGTGCGTGAAGCTTACATCTACGAGGGCGAAGACGAGTTAACAATAATACTTAGGGTGTATAATTGGGAATATCACTGGCGTACTTTTTTATGTAGCTTAAAACCTTACTACATATACCGAGTGAGTTGTTAGTTGATCGCTAACTTAGTTTGTCGCTGGATGTATTGTACTGCCTACCGCAACCATCTACGAAGACTGCGCGCCCTCTATTGGCGATGTCTGCGTAGTCGCGCTTACTTCTTGCACATAATTTCGTTGAAAATTTCGCATCTCGTTTTCTACAAGTGGAAAATATTTATATTAGACTTGTTAAACTTATAGTTTTTGTCAGGTAAACTTAGGTTAGATTTACTAAAATTAAGGTTATTGAAGATTAGAAGTTATTGGGGATCCTAAGGAGGGGTCCTAAGGATTACCAAATTACAAAAATTCTGAGTCTTTAAAAACTGAAACATTGAGAATTGAAATGTTTGGTTCTTCCGACTCTGCCGACCACTGGTTTAGTTGGAGGTCGTGGGACTTGTGTGTGGGACTTACCCTCTTCCAGGCATTTCCATCTCTTCTACAGCAACACTTCGAACGTACAAATGGTCATTACACCAGAACAGACACAAAGTACGTGGTTCCAACACATTCATATCGTATTCCCAATTGAGTTCCACTTTCTTAATGTTCCCACCCAAATCCGCCGGATGTGACAATACCATGGAATAGGTAGAGCCATGCTCCAACTTCATATCCCCCGAAGGGGTCAGATCCATATGAATTACACCCTGTGGTGAGTGTAGTTTGGCTTTGATGAAGCCCTGGACCCAGATTTCAGCCGTTGGTGGCTTGGCCAACTCTAAACTCACGCGATAGAGACGATCTGTAACAAATGCAAATGTTAGCTGTCTTCTATTAGGTTTGTTTGTCTCTTCGTCTCTTGAAGCAAACTTACGACAGTATGGATATTCCCGTCCCGTAGATGTGAAATATTTATTCCCAACCGCATCCTGCAATTTCGTACTGGGCGAAACTTCATTCTCCAACAACCCGGGACTCGAATCGGCGTGGTAACCCATTAACGCACAGCTTTGGGAACCCGGTTTGCAGGTGAAGCATTTGCCAGTTAAGAAGTGTTGATAACTCTTACATTGATGGGCTAAATGGGAGTGGGAATAAAACACAAATAGAGAAGGCAACTTTAAAAGTACACAAACTGGTGGAGAAAGCTGAGTAAAGAAAATGTGAATTACCTAAGTAGGGACAACGACCGTTGATGCTATCGGTGAACAACTTAATTGCCCGCACATGATTGCAGGCCACGAGGACACGTGATGCTTCTTCTAATCCATCGCGGATGAGAGTCAGTGGGACCAATGGTGTCTGTGTTATGTCACAACCAGGTTGTTCTTTGCCGTTGTTTGGGTAGAAATCAAGATGGCCGCATGGTTGTGACATGCCATAACCTAATCACAAAAATAGGTTATATAATTGGCAATTTTCATGTTACTCTCAAGTCATCAAGGCATAAATACTACAATTGAACATGTGGTTGTTGATTCTCCTTTTTTATCGAAGGAATATTACATTAAAACCAAATAAGGATGGTTCAATCATATCACACAGAGAAAGATAAAAAGCAACAATCAAGATGAAGATTATATAACCTATAAGTACGCAATTTGGAGCATGGAGAGTTGTATCTTATTGTATATACTTTATCATAAATGAAAATAAATTATTGCTATGTCTCGTCATTTATTAAACGCATATTCTTCTTGTACTCATCAATTTCTCATTATCGTATAAACATTCTACAGCGTTTCACATTAATATGTATTTGATTGGTGATGTTATGAGCTTTATGATTAATTCTTTCACATTAATTTCTAACCTTAATTTCAAATTGTGACTTCCTCGAATTCTTGCATAATATTATCCAATTGATATACCGATCATCATTTGTATAAACCAACTATAGTGCAATTAAGAAATTGAAATAACAAATGGACAACAAATGAAAAAGTGTTTAATTGCATTTCGTTTCTCTCGGATGTCATGAGCATTAGGAAAATATGCTACGTATTATTTGAGGTATAACTTCTGTCAGATCGGGATAAACATCATTGTATCATGTAACTCTTCTTTTACAAGATATGTAAATGTAAGTTACATTCTTATATACAAGTATCCTAAATTCCAAAATTGCCTGGATGAAATTTGGGAGAATTTACAAAATTTTTAATAGTGGGTTAACTCGCAACATAATTGTAATATCAATTTGGGATTCACGGTATTCTATTAAGCAACTCATCTTCTATCAAGTGTATGAATATGAAAATGTTACGGAATTTACAAGTATCCGAAAATTTCAAATTTGTAGGACGGAATTTACACGGCGGTATTTGGGCGAATCGGCAACTTTTCAAAATTTTAGATAGTTGGTTATCTCGTAACATGAATGTGATATCAGTTCGGGATTAACGGCATTCTATTAAGCAACTCTTCTTCTCTCAGAAGTAAGAATACGAAAATGTGACGAAATTTACAAGTATCCGAAAATTTCAAATTTGTTGGACGGAATATACACGGCGGTATTTGAGCGAATCGGCAACTTTTCAAAATTTTAGATAGTTGGTTATCTCGTAACATGAATGTGATATCAGTTCGGGATTAACG